>SSNS01000334.1:513285-584012 GCA_006937985.1 Aphyosemion australe
GTAAATGTTTGATCCTCCCTCTGCTGCATTCTGCATTCCTCTAGAGAACTGAGTGCAGATCTATACAGATCATGAGTTTTGTCTGATTAATTCTGCAAACAGACGTCTTTTTATTTTACGAAAGCAGTTTTTACACAAAATGCCTCAAGCAGGATTTATAAACACCAGCTGGTGATATGCAAAGAGCAAGAAATGTTAATGAACTGTGTTTCAAACAGTGTTTATGAATTTAGTTCTGAAAGGCAGCTCTAGCAAATGTTCTGACCTGCTTTATATGTGTGATGATGATTAAAAACACACACAAACTGCAAGATGAAAAATGATCCCATTATTCCACTACTAATTTGACTTCTTATTCATGTTAAAGCACAATATTTTATCTTAATTTAACCAGAGTGAAAGTGAAACCAACTCAGAGATTTCAAACATGGCTACATTTACACTGCTCGTTTGTATTCTTAAAGGTGCATTTTGTATGAATGAAGTTAGAATGACATCCTGTGGTCAAATTTGGGTCCTGCAGCCCATTTTCAAAACACACGAGTTACTTTCTCACTACCGTTCCGTGAGTTTCATGGCTGTTGGCTGTTACGGATCAGCACCAGAAGATTCTAGATGACAAGTGAAGAAGAGTCAAACACAGTAAGTTGATAAGTAGATAAATACATTTCACTGTAATATCGAGTTGTTGGTAATTGAAAAACTAGCTTCAGATATTTTTCTAAGTCACCGTTAGCATTGTTAGCTCAGCGTTAGCTCAATGTTAGCCTCTAGCCTTTTTTACCAGACATAAGAGTACATGAGGCTTCTTTAGGATACAAAATACAACTTCTGGGCTGTTCCTGATACTGGCTTAGGTTCTTTCCAAAACGCTGCTGCATTTTGCCATTCTGTGTGTCGAATTACAAATGCTGGTGCTGCATCGTTAGCTGGTGCAGACTCTGCAACCTCACTGGCTCACAAATTGTAAACAAAGACTACATCCCTCTTTAGCTTTTTTGTAAAACTGGCCTCCAACCAGCCAACTAAGAAGAAAATCTGTTTCAAAGTAACTTTCATACCAACATGATTGAGACAGACTATTTTGTGATTATTTCTCTGTAAAATTCTTACATATTGTATATTAAAGCACACACTTTGGTAGTTTTACAATCCTAGAGCTTTTGGTATTCAATAATGAAAATGATTTAGCAATAAAACCCTTTTTTTGGAAGGTGTTTTAGGAGTTGTTTAAACTAGCTGTTTGTCTTATTTCCCTTAACAGGACCAATGCAGCTCTGAGCAACATCTACTGCAGGTAAGATATTGACTATTGATAAAGACACTCCAGAACACAACGTCTTTTACAGAAAACTCTACCTTTACTGTCGGTCATTATTTTTGCCTCTGGAAACTTCTTCATCAGAAGAAAAGCAGAGCCGGGGGAGTCCAGGGTACTCCATTCCAACACTTGCTCAAGGATCTTCTCACAGTGGTGCAGCGGTCGCTCTGGTAAAAATAACACACCTTGTTTTATTTGGAGGCAAAACCAATAAAGGTTAAATATAAGAGAAGATGTAAGCGATAAAAATAAAAAACAACGAAAAAAAAAAAACTCTTCTCTGGGCTCTCATCCTAAAATCCACAACTAGTACACATGAACCAAATAACAAAATGATGTTGTTGTTCCCCCTGCTGTCATCACAGAACAGTTTAAATTATCTACAGCATATCAGGACCTGATTATAAAAACACACTCATGTGCAAAATAGACCTATTATCTCTTCCTAATTGGCGAACAGGGTGCATGCTGTCAGCCAAAAAAAAAAAAAAGATAATTTGTGTACCACCACCTCTGCTCTGATGCTTCAATTTCTACACCCCCGTGTTTTTTCATAACCCAAGGAGGTAAAAAGAGACACAATGGCATAACTTATTAATAACAGAGGGCTTATCTATTCTCTGGAATCTCTGCAGACGCAGGCCGTGGAATTAGTTCCTCCTTTCCCTACAAATATTAGCTCCCCCTTTCTGTCCATTGTCTACGGTAACAGTGTTTATCTGCAGCTATTCTCCAAAATAACTCATTAATGCACCTTCCCTCTCCTCTTTGGGGCTTTACAAGCCAAACCCCTTCACGCTGTAGCCTTCAAAATAGCTCCACTGTTTACTCTTCCTCACTTGTGCTGGTTTGGCGTGGAAAATATGCCAAACTCTCAGCAAATATATCATTTAGTATTCAGGACAGTTTTTTTTGAAGAGGACGGTGTGTCCTCTGAAACTTTTGAGGAAGAAAACAAACATAAGAGCAAGGTGTAAACTCTAAGTGAACCGACAGGGACGACGAGAGGGAAGCAGCTTTGCGACGAATCCTGACTTCCCTCTCACTTGATTCTTCTGTGATCAAATGCAGACGCGTTGAGGCGCGAGGAGCCGTCGGTGCCTATTAATGCGAGATGATGTGGGGTCAGCTCTCTGGGTTGATCATGCAGGAAAGATGAAGGTAATCTATGACATACGATGGCAAAGATGATTAATTAATGTGCATATCATCAAACCAATGATGCTGGGATAATTTCTCAGCGTGCTGCCACATTCACAGACACCGGTTCATTAGAGAGAAAGCATAATCTTCTAATGACAAGGTCCACGGATGAGAGGAAGCGTATTCTTTGCATACACCCTGCAAGAGAATACTCACAATACCACAGTGATGTGACACTAATTAGATTTACAGCAGATCACAGAAGGAAATCAAAAGGAAAGACTTTAACTTCTAAGTGAAGTGGGGTTTCTTTTAATTACATGTTTAATGCAACAAGTAAGGTATAGATAGGGCATTTCAGTTAAAAATATTAGTCAAGTTCCAAGGGTAAGTTTTTATTGTTGGTTTATTTTTAATCCCAATGGACAATGAGATGGAAGTGAAAGAGAAAAAAGGAAGATAAAAGGACCCAGCCAGCACACCTAGGTGGGCCCCATATGGGGTCTATATGGGCAAACCGTATGGGTCCCACCAGGGCTTGTCCGCGGTTTCCATGGTGGCCTCCAGGGGTTTGCCCGGAAAGATTTTTGCCCACATAGATTCTAACGGGCCCTACATGGGTTTTCAGAGGGTTTGACTCAAACACTGGCAAACCCCTGTGGGGCTACCGTGGACAAACCCTGGTTGGACCCATATGGCTTGCCCATATATATTCCATATGGGGCCCACCTAGGTGTGCTGGATGGGGAAGAGAGGCAAGGGAAAAAAGTTCTCAAAGGAAATAATACAAGAGGTACAAGAATCTGCTTCAAGACCTGCAGAGAGAGAGAGAGAGAGAGAGAGAGAGAGAGAGAGAGAGAGAGAGAGAGAGAGAGAGAGAGAAACAAAGAAAACAACAGAACTGAGATACCACAGCTCCAAGCAACATAGGGATATATAACAGTAACGATGTCTACAGAAAAGCACACGGGGGTGATTAATTCAGAGTGTATTTAGTGCCAACCACGACCCAAGTAAATTCATCAAAACACCTGAGTCCATACTTGTGAGAACACCTTGTGAGCACGTGTGTCCAATAGTGAATTAGGATTAGGGTTTTTTATTTTTTGTAAATTTGCCCAACAGCTCGACCTTGAATTGGTTCAAACTCTTCCTCCAGTTTATGCTCAACAGTTGACTCAATATTTTGTTTGACATAAATCCACACGTGTAGTCTAAATTGCATCATTGGTAACAACATGCAAGGGTCAGGATTTGACAATACGCAGCCTGGAATTTAGTGATTGTGTGTCAAAAAACTCCCATGCAACAGGTGGCGCCAAAGGGCAACGCTGGCATAGGAGTTAAGTGGTTGCCCCACAATCGGAAGGTCGTGGGTTCGTGCCCCGCTCGGTCTGTCGCTGTCGTTGTGTCCTTGGGCAAGACACTTAACCCGAATTGCCTCTGTTGGTGGTGGTCAGAGGGGCCGATGGCACAACAATGCAGCCTCGCCTCTGTAAGACCACCCCAGGGCAGCTGTGCATGCAGCGTATTTGATTGTCCTAACAAAGTGCTATATAAGTTCAATGAATTATTGTTATTATTATTAAAGAGACAACAAACGACCAAGAAGGCCACACGTATGACTACGAGCAGAAGAAGGAACATCACCAAGGGATTAAGGGCTCAGCCTACGTCACCCAGGCTGGGTCCCTTGTCAACTGCGGTCAGAAAATAAGTAATCCCTAAAATTCCACATAAAAACCTGAATAATGTTTTCAATAGGGTTCTGATTGGTTAATGGTCTGTTTATTATTTCTGCGTATAACAATGTTCAACAAGATGTGAACTGGTGTTCTTTCATACCTAGCTCTCCATTTTCAATGACTTCAAAGGTGGTCCAGAAGTCATCAGCCTTGAAAGTGCTGTTTTTCATACTCAACACAGTTTCAGCGAGTTCTAAGGGCCGCATACTTGGATGAACCTAGCAAAAACAACAAACCATTATAAAGACAAAGAGTACATTTAAAAATGTGAGCTTGATCTTTTTAGAGCATACATGGCTAAACAAAACAAGTCTGACACCATTTTCCCCCAAGAAGGCATCAAGATTTCGAATCAAACTGTGCTGCTCAGCACTCATCTTTAACCTGAACCCTATTAACCATCGCTGCAAACGTAGAAAATGAGTCTGTGACCTTCAGCAGCCTGCAGCCCTTGGAAAATGCAATTACTTACACAATTTAAACTGATTTCTTTGATTAGTTTGCTTTTGATTCACTTCTGTAGCGGTAATCCCATCAGGTTAAACCACAGATGTCTCAGCCCTGTTCCATCAACCTTCATCACTTGTTCTACCCTCTTTCCCTTTCTCCTGCTTCACCCCAACCTCTCTTATTTCACCTCGCTAACAGGACATGCACAAAGCGTTGCACACACACTCACCTTTATTAAACAGCATTGCTCTGGCACTCGCTTCTCCAGGTACACCTCGAATATCAAATCCCCTGCTGGACAGAACTAGAGAGTGACAAATAGAAAAGGAAAAGAAGGCTTCAGTTGAATGGAAAAGCAGTGTAGCAGGATTAATTTAAATTTCTTTTCTAAACAAAATTTCTGCTCTAGAGTGGTGAGGAAAAAAGTGAGAGAGATGGTTGTTAAAATTGTGGAAACAGGAGGTCGATTGTGGAGCTGAAGGCAAATTAAATTTGGTGGTGTTAATGAAATGCAAAACCCAGCTAAATAAAAAGACCAAGTGTGAAGCAAAAACAACAGGAATAGGTGGGAGCATAAGGTGAATTCCTCACTTGGATTGCAAGCAAAACGTTCACGTGTTAGGATGGGAATGGATTAGGAATTAACCCAAAATGCAAAAATGTTTCAAATGACAGAACAATAATTTTACTTTGGATTTTATTCAAAACTCTGCACTGCTCCACTCTAACATATTTTCACCTATACTAGCTTGACTTGACTAAGTTTATAGTATATTATAGTAAGTTACTAGCCTAGTGAACTAGACCAAATTCTTGCTTTGCAGAGTTTGGTCTAGGCACGCTTCATTGAAACCCTCGCAGTTAGACGCCATTGCTGCCTCCCGCTTTTCCGTCGCTGTGATTACGTCACGTTGTTCGTTACCCTTATTGGTCCTAGCGCTATCCAATTGCGTGCTGACATTTTGAAAGACAACCGTAGATCCCGCCTCACGGCTGAGGGCCGTCAATGGTTCGTGGCCAGACTATATATACACATATATAAGATGTCTTGCCAGGCTAGTAAGTTACACAAGTTGAAGTGTTTGATTGTGAAGTTTCCATTGCATGGCAGCTTCATCATCCTTCAAACTGCAAAGTTTAAGTCAAACACTGGTTTCTTTGGTATATTGTCATTGATTCCATAAAGAAATGAGAGACGATTCTATCTAAATTGTATATTTTTTAAGCATTTAATGGGTATTAGAATAACCTTTACAATGGAATACTGCTCTTTGAGCCTCTGTATCATATGAAATATTGTTAGGGATGAAAATGGCCCAGGAGCCCTGACAAATGGCCAAAGCCAACCCCATAATAAAGCATTACAATGGAAAGATAGGTTGACCCTGCCCACTTGACCATGCTGATTGGTAGGCATAACCCAATGGCTCTACGACACTGCCTGAAGCTAAAAACTCTGTACAGCTGTGCACAATATCCAGATAACTCAATTGGTAAGCTATGGATCTATCTGGCATTCACTCAAAGTCCAGATATTCCTAGCCTAGAAATCTAGACGGACAGTAGCTGAAGCAAAAATGATTTTGCTCTGCATGTCGGTCTAGCCATGCTCCATAGGAGCCTCAGCAGGCCCAACCAGTCTTGTGTCTTGCCAATCACAGTGCTCTATCAGTTTGGTGGGCGGGATGATGCACTGGAGTGAAACTAGTAAGATGGCAACAGTTGGTTTGAAATGGCTTTGGCATCAACTTTAGACTATTTAGACTGGGGCTTTTCTTTGAATCAAGAGCAGATAAAAAAATAATGTATTTTCGTCTTCCTCAACAGTGTATAGAGGACTGCCCCACTGACTGACATCCGTAGGGATGAGTATGTCACATTGTTTTTTGTCCAATCGCATACAGAGACAGTTTGAAAAACACGCCAAGACTGAACTCTCTCTATGGGTTGTGGCCAGACTATACATTCACACCTATAGGATGGCTTGCCAGGCTAGGATATTTCCAGTACATCCTGGAACGTTACACGTGTGCTCCAACATTCATTGTTGTTTTCCACTTTTCTAAAAATGATGTTAGCAGTAGATTGGGCTAGCTTTGTTCTGCGGTTAGCATTACCGCCACCAATGTTTACATATTACCAATGGTGAAGTAGGTCGGGACATGAACATTTTACCTCTTAAATTATAAAGGCACACCCTCATGTGCCTTTCTCACAATTTATTTTAATAATGTATTTTTTTTATTTCATTCAAAGAAAATAAAAAATACAAGATCAGAATAAAATCAACATAAAAATTCATCCAAATCCCATGAATGAAAAGGAGATGATGGAAGAAGACATCTTATGAAGCTCTGCCCCTTTTTTACAAAATGAAAATGTCATCAAATAAATTCTTAAGAACTTTCAATGCACATAACAATTTAACTTAGTGTAAAAATCAACCAATAAGACAGGCACATCATTAAACAAAGGCCATGTTACTGGAGTCGTTTACATTGATTTTCGAAAAGCCTTTGAGAGAGTCAATCATCAGATTCTGTTGAATAAACTTCTTTCTTTTAATTTTTCCGCATCAGTAATAAGCATGTTTGAGTCATATCTAAGTGATAGGTCTCAGACTGTAAAAATTGGCACAGCAATATCACCACCATTAAAATGCTCTCTGGGTGTTCCACAGGGCAGCATTTTGGGCCCTTTACTCTTCAATCTGTACATCAATAATCTTCCACATATGCTTAATTTTTCCAGTTCACTTCTGTACGCTGATGACACTGTTATTTTTCTGTCTGGTCCAAACACTGCCATAATCAATAACAAACTTAACTCAGATCTTCAGCACTTATTTGACTGGCTGCAAGACATTCATTTAACAATTAACATTAAGAAAAGAGAATGCATGTATTTTTACTCAAATCGGACTCAACTGTCCATATCCAATCCTGTTACATTATCCAGTCATAAATTATCAGTTGTCTCCACATATAAGTATGTGGGGGTTGTTTTGGACTCACATCTTACTTATAGTAAACATGTCCAAACCCTAACCGGAAAGTTAAAACAAAAGTTGTATGTTTATAGTAGGATCAGGCCTCATCTGTCTTTTTCTGTTTCTAAAACATATCTTCACGCAATTGTTATGTCAACTTTGTCATACTGTCTTCCTATTTGGTCACTTACAACACAAGAACCTATTCAGCCAATACTACAACTCTATAATAGAGCTTACAAAATCCATAACAGGTTGCCATACTGGACCCATCACTGTTCTGTTTTATCACAGTCAAATGCCTTGACATTCCAGTGTTATACCTAAAGTCTTGGAATTAAATTCTACTATCAAATCGTAAACAGACATACGTCATCAGGCCTTACATCGCTGGTCCCTAAGCACAGTTCAAGCTCTGTGCATGTTGCTAGATCAGCCACAAGTGGTCTTTTGCCTTTACCGGCCTTCAGGAATTCTTATGGACAGAGGTCTTTCTTTTATGTGTTCACTAAAATCTGGAACGAGACTCCACAAGACATTAGAACAATATCATTGCAAAGTTTATTTAAAAGAAAATTTGTTTTATATCTACAGGCCAATTACATAGCCACTGAGGAAGGTGGCTGCTTAACCCTATTTTATTAGTGTTTCTTATAATTGTATATATGCTGTATGGTTGTTTTATCTAGTCTTGGTATGTATGACTGTGTGTTTTGAGTTGTATGTTCTGCTGAACAGGAACCTGCTGAAAAACAGTTTTTTTTACTGAGTCAGGCCCGATTGTTTTAATCTTTTCCTGTTTAATAAATAAAATGAAGACAACATAATGAATAAACTTAACCTATCAAATATTGATAACAGAGTGCTAAATTTCTCCAAAGTTTTAGGAACAAAATGTTTCTTACAGATTGCTGGAAGCAAAATCAGAGACAAAATCAGGGACAGATTTTGTCTTAAAGGAACGCTTGGCAGTTTTGGCTTGTTTTTAGCACCCCCTAGTGTTTGCTAGCGAAAGCGAAAGTAATACTTATCTCCTCACTGTGCGTTCGTCTTTTTAACACCTTAATCTAACTGCTGAAATGTCTCCTTCATTAGTTTCTACAGGAGCGGTTCATCACTAAATCAAACAAATCAGCTGTGTTCATAATCTAAAACATGCAGGAAACATGCTGGAAGCAGACTGCAGCGCCAGGTTTGTCAGCTGAATTAAGTCCAACAAAGACTGGACCGCCACTCTGAAGTTGCAAGTGCGGTACTCTGGCCACAGAGGGTTGTGTGGGACTGAGTGACATTTCATTTACCATGTAAAGGGTCATTTTAGATTTTCTAGCTTGCAAATCTACTGGCTAGTTATCAACTAGTAACTTAATAGTAACAGATGGTGCATCTCGTCATAATACATTGGGACAAATGATATCTTTCTAAAGGATTGTCAGAGGAAATGTCAACGACTACAATTCTAGATAGCTTTAGTTGGTTGCTAGGTAAAGATATCATTTTATTAAAGGAGCTGAAAGTAAATATTTGAAGAGCTAAACATGTTTTATTGGTGAATAAATCAGCAAAATTACGTCAGTTTTGATTGAGTTTTCCTATTTGAGTTAGTAAGTGGAGTCAAGCTGGTAACATTTAACAAATTATGACCCATTCAGGAAAAATATTCAGCCTGACATTCAAAGATCAACTCACCAGAAAATAACAAAATGTTTGGTAGGAATGATCCCACCTTTTATCAATGTGTTGACACTGAAATTCCCCTCTAGTTAAAATAAAATGCTATTGAAAAAGAAATCCCCGTTACAACTCTGATTATAAATCCCTGGCTGTCTGAGAGGTGTGTTATTCTGTCTGTTAAAAAAATGAAAGTGAGCATAAAAGGACTCCTTATTCTTTAGCCGTCTAGAAATTACAGTTACATTTCCTTTGTCATTTTAATGGGCAGGTGAACCGAGGTCCATTATTGGCTTGAGCTGTCTTATAATAAGAGGGATTGGGGCCCCTCCTGACTCCCGTGGCCCTAAAATGACACAGAAATTACAGTCATTTGAACCAATGGAGCAAAGAGGTGTAATTGTAGAAATGTCACACACAGATATGGAGCCATCTTGTTGGGTTTTGGCCTCTTATTCTCCTTCCATTTACTTTTTGTGCAACGGCAAGAAGACCTGGCACATTTCTCTGACAGTGCTTCACCAAATTAAGATGGTGGGAAATTAAGACTGAATAAGGGCCTTATTTTGTAATTAAAGTCATTCTTGCAGTGGATATAAATGCAGGTATTGATTTTTACATGTCAGTTTAAAATTAAAAGGCATGCCACTGCCTTTGCACCTCATATCACTGATTCACTCGGTTCCTAGTGTAAGTCTGGTTATCTCGACTATGCCTCCTTGTCATTTTTTGTGTTTAAAAGAAAACACAAAGGATCAGAACATTCAACTGGATTGAATGCTAAAAAGTCTCACTTTCTTGGTATTTAAGCACTGACCTGAGAATCATTTGCCATGTAAAGCCTTTGGCCTTACATTTAAAGTTAGGAAATTGCTTTATATTTATAGCCCACCTGATCGCTGGTCCACACAAAATGTTTAAACGGTGACGATCAGCTTGACTATTCCTGTATTACGACTATGTATTATTAGAGAGATTTTTATGTTCAAATCTCTTTCCAGTAAAGCTTTAGAGGATAAATGGGCAGAAAAGTTGGTAATCCTCTAAAACAGAGATGAATGCTAAAGCTTAGCATGTAAGCACTCAGCTAAAAGCACTGCTGTGTCCAAGTACAGCCTGAGTGAGCTACTTGAATAGCTGTCGACTGTTAGAAGTAGCTCAACCAATCATAAAAAATGTTTCTTTCTTTCGTTAAAGCCCTGGTAAGAAACATTTCCTTGTAGAAAAACATCCTGGCAGCATTTGTGCTAAAAAAAACCCTTTAGTGTTGTTTGTTGCCATGACGGCAGCAAGAGCAGAGTTTTCACAAAAAGAACATTTGAGTTTGTGGGCAGATGACAGTAACAATTAGGATAAAAAATGTGAAGGAGAAACAATTAGATTAGATGTAGTGAAACAATTATCCAAATCTTTGGTTTGGCTTATGTCTTTTCATTTGTTTTAGCCTCTTGTTAAGATATAGGAGTACTTTAAATCAGGCTTTATTCTTAAATATCTCACAATTTTCAACAGACTAGCATGGTTTTTAATAATTAATATAAAAGCACCTGTAGCATCTGTAAAGGAAATGAGGATGATAAGTAACTTTTAATAAGACTTCAGTGTAAATGAATGTTTTTGACATGTGCCTTGCCTAACATTGACCCTTTATAACATTTATGAGACATAGTTAGTGTTAGGGGTTAGGGTTGTAGTAACACACTAATTAACTGGCATCAAGGAAACTTGCTATAGGGAGCCTCAGTCATGCCCATCTACTTCCAGACCATGGGTCCCCGGAAAAACGCAAGTCAATGGGGCTATAAAAGCTATTTTCTAATAATTTGTGAAAATACGTCCAGGACTACAAATGTGCATCACCAAATTGACGTCATTGAACCAAACATGGAGAAGAGCAGAGGAAAAATGGCTGTAAGTTTAGCGAGCTTCGAATCCTTCTTTCAGCAGGAAAGAACCACCATGAATCTGGTCATGTGGTAAGTAGCAGCTACACTGGGGGAGAGGATTCTGTGGTGACTGACATCATATATGCAACTTGCCGATGTCTGATTTGTAGTCATAGTAATTGTGAGTTTTTACAAGCTGATACATCTCAAAGTACCTGACTGGCGTGGTCGAAACACACATCGTTACTTTTCATTTAAATTGAAGTAGAACATGTGCGATTCAGCAAATAAAATCAATGTTTTTTTAGAACAGTATTTACCGTTAAAACATCTTCTGGGCTCAGAATCAGCTGCTTGACTTGTCGAATCCGCCATTTTACACAGTCCCAGCCTCGCCTTGCTGAGTGGACTTTTTACCGCAACGGAGCCCTCTGGTGGCTGGTAGATGTAAACATAAACCAAGTGTCGTTCTTGTCAAAATAAATTTTTTATTTCTTTTTAAGGGGGGAAGTGTTACGGCCCCTGGCCATTTTGTGTTTTGTATTTTAACCTTCTCCTTTGGTTTTCTCTCTTCCTGAGTGAGTGACAGAAGAGCACCTGCAGCATCTGGCTCCACTCCCACTAATTGCCTCCATTTTGAGTGTACCAGCTGTCCCAACTTCCAATCAGCCTTGTCACTGCTTTAAGAGCCAGCAACTCCTCATATTCTGGGAGCAGCAGGACAGAGAGGAGCTCTGTGCTGTTGTCTCCCCAGCAGTGGTTTATTTAATGTATTGCTTGGTTTTAACAGCTCTGTCTCTGTGTTAAAGGGTTTTAAGCAAACTGTGTGGTATCCTTTTTGGATACGGTCTTTAAGACCTGTCTGCTTCAGGGCAGACTTCAGGTATTCACTCGGTTAAGATAATGTGATGTCATTTTTGGAAAAACAGCTTAAAGAGGCCCAGGGCTATCCAGTGGGGAAAGTAATGAGAGCTCTGTTTGAAAGGACCACTTTAAAGCAGCAGTTGACAATCAGTTGGTTAAAAGTCCCCCTCCTGGTTAAAAGTAATGTGAAACCTTTGTGAATTGTTTGCTTTTCGAATACAGAGATTTTTGTTTAGCTGTTTTCCCACCGGTTTACCGTGTGTTCTGTGATTACGTTTCATTTGTTTGTTAATAAAATATGTTATTTGATTTTTACCTCCTGAGCGTGCATCCTTATTTGTTACCCCAGGCTTACTAGATGGCCTGGAACGTAACAATAGCTTTTTATTAAAATGTTCCGTATTCCACCTTTAACTATCAGACATTATGAATATTTTCATTGCAAGTTCCACATGAGTTGGAGATTAGTTAAAACCCTACAAATTTTACATTTTTTCCACATTTCACTAGAACTACAACTTTGTTTCTGACACATTTAATAAATACACTAAACTAAAAAACAGTGTAATTTTTATAGCTGAAGTGTATAAAACCAATGATGTCAGCTTAACAAATGACGTTTGTAGAAAACACAAGATTTAACATAAGTTATTGAATTTCACAACAATGGCTGCATGTTTACAGATAAAGCATCTTTGAGGTTTGTTGTTCTACATCTTTTAAAAAAGAAAATAATCCAGAGAATGATCATCTAGAGTTTGAAGACATTATAGAAAACGTCATCCTTGCTACTGATTCCCAGCAAGAACACAATCAAGGCTAAAAGCCAAGTTTATTACATAGATTTAATCATGTTTGCTTGCTCTAAGGAAACGGAAAAAGTTTTATTCATAATGATTTTTAGTGGCTGAACGCATAAAAAGTCGACTGAAGTACTGTTTTATACGAAGGCTTATATAACATTCAGACACGTTCTCTATAAATAAAAGGAAAGCAAGTGCAACCTTTACAGATCTGTGGGAGGGAAATTACATTTGAGTCTTTAAGCTTTTTCCATTCTTCCAAAGAACCACCAGAAAGATGCTTTGCAATTAAATGGATCAACAAAAAGAATGTTTCAGTCTGAAGCTTTGCGTTTTTTGGGTATGTGCTTGTCAACACTTTAGCTGGTGTTTCCAACCCGAATGTCGAAATGTGGCTTCACGAAAAAAGTCACTAAAAATAAAATAATTATGTACTAAAATCTAATTGTGAAATCCCCCTTAAAATAAAACTGTAAACATGTTTTATCTTTATGTAAAGACTTAAATGGTCTAAATGATAAAAGACAGTAAACCTACCTATTTTTGCACCCTGAGAACCTAAATGTCATCGTGGTTTTCTGCTTTACGAGCTTTGTAACAGCTCCATCTTCCCACTGAGTAACCCTCGGGCCTGAAAACAGCTGACATGCTATGAAACATGTTGGAGGGAAGCAGAAAGGAGCCATCATAAACAACTTACTTCAGATTTCAACAACAGCGGCGCCGTGGGATTTAATTTTCTACATAGTTATCCGAACCGAGTGGTTTTCTCGTCATTCAGGCATAAAGTACCTGCTGTAAAGGTCAACGAGAACAAAAGCCCTGCTTCTCCTCTCACTGCCTGCCAGGAAAAAAAAAAAAAAAAAACAGGAATCCTGCCTGAACGAAGCCAGCATTTGAGTCTCTGATCAGCGAGCGCATACAGAAACAGGACACGCGCCTCTGCTTGGGCTCGGTGGCTCGACTCACCGAGGTGTCCTTCTTTTCATTCCAGCGTGTGATGAAGCTATTCTCCCTCTCCATCTGTTGCACCTGGTCTTCGTTGACCTGTTGGAATCCAAACACACGGATCAGAATCCAGACTCATTTCAGATCATATAAACCACACGTCGGTGACGTGAACTCTTTTTTGTGTTTTAATATGAAAAGTGGAAGATCAGGGGAAATGGGTCACTCGGCAAACGCTTCCAAACCTAATTTCTTAAGAGAAAATTGGCTGGAAGTGTTTGACATCGCTCTGCATCGAGAGGATGCTCTTTTCTTCTCCGAAGCTCTGAGTAGGGAAATGACAATTCTTTTTCCAACTTCTTCTTTTTTATCATTTTCAAAGAACAACTTGCTTTGTCAGAATTCTACGAGTGGCGGAGAAGATTGTGGGGGACTCGCAAACTCATCGTGTGCGTGTTTAGACCTGATAATGGGCTGCGTCGACGACATCCAGCACAGAACCGGCGCTTTAATTAGCAAGGCATCTCACTCTTTTTATGTCACTGTGAGTGTATTCACCCAGCGTTGGGCTTATGATTGGTTGAGCTTAATGGCTATTTGTCATGCGAATGACGGCGTCCCGAACCGATTTGGAGCAAACGCTCACACTTTATTGCCTGAACGGGAGAGAGCCAGGCGTTCCGTGGGGAATTAAGAGTCGCTTGGTGCTGCATATCCCATAAAGCCAGGCAGCTCTCCAAGGGTAACACTGATCCCCCTCCCTCCTGCTCCACCACTCACCCATCCACACATCAGCAAAGTCAGGCCTGTTGTGAAGATTTGGCAACAATAATTCTGCTCCCCAGATGGTTGGAAGTAAAGGAGAGTAAACGAAGTCCTGCCTGCAGCTCAGTTTAAATATGCAACATGGAATTATCTGGATCTTCTGTTTATCTCTGTCACTCGTGTTAGGCCTGATTCAGCAAGCAGAAAGGCTAATAAGTCTGAGTGTGCATGCTACAAGTTGTACAAAGTTTCTATCAGGAGCTAACAGGGACAAATAATAGATCTGACACTAAGAGAAAAGATTTGAAGCTGATCTACAAGCAAGTTCGCTTTTTGAACGCAAACACGGTCACGGAACACTCACCCATCCCCTTGGGTATCATCCCTGGGCCACTTCTGCCGGATCCGGAAACTCACAGTGCCACGGTAAACGAGATAGCGCTAAAGACAGGTCGCCAGACGTCTCTTGTTCTCCGTGACTTCAAATGGTGTTGGTATTTTTTTTTGGGACTCTGGTAGTTTGTCCTAAAGTTGAAGTGGCAGCAGCCGGCTGTTTCTCCTTCTCTGATATTATTGAGCAGAGAACCTCTCACACCAGTGGTGTTCTGTTGATAAATACGCGAGTGCGTAATGAATGGAGGACCCAGGGAAGTGCGGTGGTTCAGCGAGACCAACAACCGGATGGTCCAATGGTTGCTTTTGTTCCAAACCGTGCTATTGGCGGATGTTTTTAGACAAATGCGAGAGAACCACTTTATTCATTTTTTTAATCTCTATAATATATTTATATCTATACTATGTTAGAACATTGTTAAGAGGCATGAAAAATAAGTTTTAAGCTAATTTGTTTTTCCAAATTTGCTATAGCAGCTTTAAGTGACGGACCTTGCAGCCTCTGTTGCCCGGTACAGCCGTCAAAGTCGGTGGCCTCGCCAAAGTGTGTGTGTCTAGAGCCAGAGTTACCAACCATCTCTGACAGAAAGTAGCTGAAGTTGACCCAGAAGGTCACTAGATGTCACCATATATTGACACGCTAATTAGCAATTGATGACATCATCAGGTCATGCTGCATTGGCGTACTACTAAAAAAACTCACGTGGTTGGTCTTCATTTTCTCCTCAATTTCCAATATGAACAAAAAATAGAAATAAAAATATCCAACACAGATACGATTTGCTGAGAAAACAAACTCGACGTAGATCTGAGTCACTTTTCCTTCAAACTGGTTAATAAGGAGGGTTGTGGGCTCAACTCCAGCTCCTGCCAGGGATTTACTGCTGCTGTGTCCTTGGGCAAGACACTTCACCCGACTTGCCTGTGTTGGTGGTGGTCAGAGGGGCCGATGGCGCACAATGGCAGCCTCGCCTTTGTCAGACCACCCCACGGTGGCTGTGGCTACATAGTAGCTTACCACCACCAGCATTGTGTGAATGTGCGAGTGCGTGAATAATGGAAAGCGCTTTATAAATCCAATCCATTATTATTATTTAAGACATTGGCTCAAGAAAACTGCTTTCTTGTGTCTTACAGTGATTTTATTTGAACAATTTTGACAAAATCAAAAAAGTTTTTATACTGTAGGTGAAAAGTACAATAATAAAAAAAGATTAATGAACAATAGTGACATAAGTGAGTTAAAACTGCTGTGGGGTTGCTTATTTTTCCCAGGTTGTTTTTGTGTAAAGCAGTCATGATGCTCTCTGCTGAGAAAGTTATCAGTGTTAGTTTTATCCTTTGTGTCCCCTTTTTGGCTTTTATATTATTGGTGTTCTCTAGGGCAGGGGTTCCCAAATTGGGGGTCGGGACCCCCAAGGGGGTCCCCACAAGATTGCAGGGGGTCCCCAAAATTTTGTCTTTGCTGAGGTTGTGAGGTTAGCAAGATTTTATTTGTAAAAATTGAATTTATAAAATCCCAATAACACACCTTACAGTATAATCAGAACTCCATATAAAAGTTATAACTCAGTATGTCTGTAGAAAGTTTGTAAATGATCACATTTAATGTGTTTATGCGTGTAGGAGTTGGGTTTGGGTCCTGGCTTCTCTTGTTTTGGACACGAGAAAGGGGGTCCTCAAAGAAAACATTTTGGGAACCCCTGCTCTAGGGGATGTGTGTGTATGAGTGTGTGTAACATGTTTGGTAGACACATGCGTCGCACTGCAGTGATTTCTTAACAGATTTTTTTTTATTTTGCATGATTATAATTTATGCTGGATGTTATCGAACTCACAGGAAGCAGACCTCATCCAGACTCAAATCAGACCACTGGGATGAAAGATGTTTGACTCACATTGAAGAGTGTAATGTAGTTGTTGATCAGGTCGAGAACCACGCTGATTTCCTGCGGGGTTTGTCCCCGAGTCTGGAAAAAGCAGGAGGAGAACACAGAGGCCAGCTTTTCACTCGGCATTTGGTTAAGGTGGGAACACTGCTGGATCCTGAACAAAAACAAATCAAAGAAAACCCCAGAATTCAAACATGAAGCCACAAGACTTCACAACAACTAAACTCTAACACACACACACACTCACACACACACAAATTGAATAAAACGCCAGGCTTTAGGCCAAAATCAGCACAGACCCAATTAAATCTTGTTGTAATTAACAGCTAAATCACAGCTCTTGCAGGTATCTGAGGGACCGGTGTGCAATGTGAGCATCACTGAGTGAGACATAAGGACAGCGGAGTGTTTGTGTCTTAATCCAATTAGAGGTGGAAGAACTAGCAGCTTTGTGCTGCCATGCTGCAGCAGAACCAGATCCAGGCTGTGATTCTGCTTTTGTACAAAACTGTTCCCGTTCTATATAAAACCTGTTATGTTCCACTTGAACGTTACATACATCAAGCTTGGTTTTTAAGGCATGCACGCTGTTTGAAGACTGAAAATTGGACATTTTCATTGAAAAAAAAAGCTTCCACAGAGCCTAAAATATCTCCACTTGAGCAACATGTTTGCTAATTGCCTGGGTTTTCAATAATGTGCCACACAATCTGTCTAAGAAGGAAAATACCAGTAAATGGTACAAACAATATGGAATTTATTCATCATTTTCAACCCAAGGACATCATTTGTTGAGTGATCAGCAGCCGTTTCTATTTAAGCATGCTTTCTGATGGACTTGCCAGCATATTGGTTGTACAGTATTAATGAAACCTCACCAGATTGGTGGAACGTTAACAACAAAAAAGACTAAAAAAATCATCATGCATAAGAGAGAAGACCATTAGAATAAAGAGGACAACAGTCTGATCAGGGAAAGAAAAGCTTTCAACATAATAAAACTCTTCTTAAGGATTTTATTATCATCATAGGTTTTCTTTTAATATTAATCTTGGAAATAGATGGGACTGAAATCACAAGGGTAAAAGAAACAAAATTTCTTGGAGTGTTTATTGACGAAGACTTGACCTGGAAATCACATATTAGTTACATAAAAGGTTAAATTGCCAAATCCTTAGGAGTATTACATAAAGTCAAGTTCTTACTGACTAATTCTGGTTTGTTGGCATTGTACAATTCACTGATTGTTCCATACTTGACTTGTTGTGTAGAAATCTGGGGAGCAACATACAAAAGCTATACACAACCCTTATTTATTTTACAGAAAAGAGCTTTGAGAATCATCAACTATAGTGGCTGTAGAGATCCATCAAACCCGTTGTTCATCAAATATAAATTACTGAAATTTCATGATTTAAAAGACTGGAAAATCTTACAAACTATGTATAAAGCCAACTTAAGTACTCTGCCAACAAACGTTCAGAGGATATTAGTAAAGAGAACTAGTGATTATATGCTGAAAGAAACTGATGTGTTTACAAAACCTAGATTCAGAACTAAAATTAAGGAATGGAGTTTGTCTGTAAATGGTGTTAAATTATGGAATAACCTCAAAAGGGAAATTAAAAAATCACTGTCATTTAATATATTCAGACAATGTACAAAATTGAGTGTACTAAGTAATTATGAAAATTTTACATTAAACCAATGGTCATGATCGCTCTGGAAATAAGAACAGGAAATACTTAAAATTAATCTGTATATGTGTCTGACAAATGGAAACTGTATAGATCATTTTTTCTGGAAAAGGGGGCAGAAATTATAAGATGTTTTTCTTCCTTCTGCTCCTTTTCATTCAAAGTTGAATTTTTTGTTAAGTATCTCTTATGGTTTAGATGTTTTATTTGTTTTTATTTTGAATGAAATAAAATGAAAAAAAAAATCTACATGAATCTGCTCATAGTGTAGGTATACCTGTACAGGTGTTGCAGCAGAGCCTCAAGAGTTGACCTGTTGATCTTTGGTAAACTCTGGATGAAAGTGAAGTACTTCTCCACTCTCTTCCTCTCATCTGTCTCATCTGCCAAACCACACAGACACCAGTTAGAGGAACATCAATGAAATTGTATTTCAGTAGAAATTTGGACAAATCTGGTGACCGATGGATGGAGACCTTGCAGTGCCACTCCTATGGTGATTGTGAGGATCTGTATGGATTTGGCTTTTTTACAAAACACCTGACTTTATACACATCACCGAGGCCCTGGAGGGGAATTTCACTACACATCCTTAGAAGATGAGTGGTACAAGGACACAGAACAAGGTTGGATCACAGCAAATTTGGAGAACCTCCTTGAGTGTACGGCACTCCAGATGCTAGTAATGGGGCGATGGTGGCACAGAAGTTAAGTGCCCGCCCCGTAATCAGAAGGTTGCAAGTTTGAGCCCCATTCAGTCTGTCGCTGTCGTTGTGTCCTTGAGCGAGGCACTTAATCCACCTTGCCTGCTGGTGGTGGTCGGAGGGACTGGTGGTGTCAGCATCCGGCGGCCTCACCTCTGTCCGTGCGCACCAGGGAAGCTGTTGCTACAATGTAGCGCATCACCACCAGGGTGTTAATGACTGATTGTGTTGTAAAGCACCTTGGGGGGTTCTAGGAATCTAGAAGGTGCTATTTCAAATATAGACCATTTACCATTTAATGTGTTCCCCGTTTTCAATCCACTGTGATCCGACCCCCCCCCCCCCCCCCCCCCCCCCCCCCCCCCCCCCCCCCCCCCCCCCCCAACACGACTCTGTCAGAATACGCCATGCTAGATCTTACCAACCTAACATGATCTGGATGGCATGATGGGGTCGTGTCATTGGTATGAACTGGACAGCTTTTCTTTTTTCTTGAAGACATTTAATTTCTGTCCAAAATTCTCAATAAGCTCTAACGAATGGTTTAGGTTTATGAGTAAGTATAGGTACAATCAGCGACAACCTTGATGAAGGATGAAGCTACATGGTCAAGATTTGTAAAAAAAAATTATCCCTAGACTCTCAAAGTCATAAAAATGTACAACTTTGAATCATTTATGAAACCGATACCTTTTTGCCAGTTTAAATTTGATTTATGTAGAAACTGAGTTTGCACTGGTGGTTGAAGCCCGCTCTTACTTCTCTGATTCTCTAAGGGAGGTAGTCACAGTGCTGAGTTGGAGAGTAGGGCCGACAGCCCTCCACTATCACTGGCTGACTCACCTTGTCAGTTTCATTTATGTACGCACAGATCTTTATTCAGAGTTTTACACTTTTGCCAAAATTTATAATTTGAGTACTTTCAAGGATTTCAAGCACCAGTAAGAGCCTTGTTCATAGGACATGGCCGGCTTGAATGGCGTACTTGGGAATAGCCAGAAACATTAAATGCGGGCCCAGCAATACCACTTAGTTTAGATGTTTTACTAAAAAAAACTACTAAACAAAACCCACAAACAAAAAAAGGAGCTCTGTAATTCTTTAGAAATAACAAAAAGCAAAGAAATTCGGTGGTATGACATTTTAAATCTTGCTCCCCAAGGGACTCTCATACCCAGAGCTGACACCCAATACGGGTAGAGCTCCTTGGTCAGTAGTGCATCCTCTGCCTGCGATAAGAAACTCTTCAGAGTGTTGGTCACATCTTGGACCTGATGATCCTTTTCCCTCAGCTTCACGTGTCGGGCATCGCGGGTGAACTCCTCTAACAGGTGCAACACTCGAGCAGGGTCCCCAGGCTTCTGGTAGACTCCCTCCAGGCACAAACCTAACGAAAAGGCAGGTGATTAAATAAAAGACAGCCAGAATCCTTTTTGTGTCTCCACGACTTAGAGAATTAAACAACCTTATGGTGACTTTGAGCTGAAGGATTAAAAAAAAACACATTACATAAACACATTTGCATTTAAATTGCAGGTAGGATGAAATGACGGTGCAAGGTATATTAACCTTCTGTTCCATTTTACAGTTTCAAGCTCAGTTTAATATCTAGCACATACTGCCAAAGCAACACTCAATGCAAAAACAGATTTTGTACTTAATTTTTGGACTAATCCCATAGACTGAGAAGTTGGACCGAATTTTCCACATTTCTAAAAATACGATGAAACGAAAGGTAAGATAATGTCACCGCATTGTGCCAGACAACGTTTGAAAGCGTGAAATTCTCATCTCCACGCAACAGACTGGATGAATCAGCTGCTCAAGAGAATATTAGTCATGCACAAAACTTATTTGAATGCAGGTAAATATTCTGCAGCTCACCATACTGGGTGACAAAAGCAATGCAGCTGTCCACTATAATAGGAACGCCGTTTTTGGTCAGTTGCTGGTCGCTGAGCGCTTTGCCGTTCGTGCCAGCAGCCATGGTGATGGCCGAGTGCCACAGAGAGAAGTCCAACTTGTTGAAGCCATGGATGTAAAGTGTTCTGTGGAGAAAAAAACATAATTACCAGACACAACACAATGCTACGTGTGCAAACACCTGAAGTTCATATATAAAGCACTTCTAAGTCATTAAAAAAACAACCAGCAAGATTAAAGGAACCCGAAAGTGTTTCTGCAGAACACACAGATAAAAACAACTACTGCTTTCCCGTGAGGTCTGATCAAAAACACACAAACAAACAGCAATTAGCGCAGTAGGAACAAAGTCTTGTTGCATTACTCGAAAAAAGGAGCCAACAAATTTTTTACAGGCTGTGGTGAGTTAAAATACGACTCACACTTTTCTGTCTCAGGCAGGCAGACTTTAATTACCACAGGTGGTAGTAGGTGAAGGGCCTTCGGACTAACAAGACTAAAGGTAAAGTCAAAGCTAACAATGCTGCTCTAATGCATAAAGTTTCTGTATCAGAAATGGGCTGCCAATTAGTACGTTTCTTTTTTGTCCTACCTTCCACATTCCACCATCAGCAGGACTTGGATCTTGTCCTCGCCCTCGGTATGCGTGGAGACGGCTGTGGAGGGAAAGGGCAGCCAGTTGGATAAAAAAAGTGAGGTTACAAAAGGTTTTTGCAGCCTAAAGAGCAGCATGAATGATTTTATTGCAAAGGAATTCATGGTTGCAGTTAAGATTTGGCAATTTCAGCAGTTTATTCTCACTGAAAAGCATATATTTGCAACTAAATATGGGATTAAATGTATCTGCAACTTAAGTGTATCCATTAATTGCTTGAGTGAATTAAGTTTTACATGTGCATCAGGACATTCACAAATCGGTCATAAAAAAATCTTTTAAAACCAGTTTCTAGGCTCAGTAGGAGACCACAAAGCAGCATAAATAACGGGGTTGTGGCGGGATTTCCGCAGCATTTTTTTGGTGTTAGGAGTTTAGAAACAGTGATTTTAAAGATGCGTCAACGCAACTTTTTTTTTTCATCTATTCCGCTTCACCAGAAACCTTTCCAATTTTACAAATGCCGGTTGTTTGGCGAAAGCTGCTGGTGTCATTTCCTACTGAGTCACAACCCTCAAGTCCCGCCCAGCAACTCTACAGGACCATTTCCGAGTACAAACCCCAGTTTCAGGTACTTAGTTGGTTGCTGAACTGGTCAGTAAAGTTGTCCTTTCAGGTCGGCCCAGTGAAACGGAGACCTGCGCATGCCGCGACGCTCCGGTTAACACTACCTAGATGTTCAGATAGTTCAATAGAGGCTCACAACCCTTTTCAATTTGTTGTAGTAAAATTTTAAAAAAGCAACTGAACTTTTTTCATTTTCTTGAACATTTGCTTCTCATTTGAGAAGCTCAAACAGAAGAGTTTTAAAGCAACTGAGGAAAGAAAAAAAATCTTCTTGCCTTTTTTTCTAAATACACCAAGATTATCATGTCTTGGATGACAGATCTGTCACTAGCATGTTCAGAAAGTGCAAAAAAAGTGGGACAATGTTGAGAGAAGTTGGCAACCAATAAAAACTTGCATACATTTTTCACAAATACAATTATTTGCAATTTTGACTAATGTAAAAGGTTCTCAATTTAGTGAAAACTTGCTTTTTTTTTTTTTTTTTGTTTTTTGCAATTTTGAGTTACCAATAATTTTAGCCTAGTGAAAAACTGGGAAATAAAAATCCTTGGATAATTGTAGACACTGATCCATGTGAATGTTTTTAAGGCTACTTTGAATCCTTGGTTTCGTGTGTTTTGTGTCAGAAAAAACTGAAAATTCTTCAAAGGAAATCATCAAAACGGACGAAAATGTTTTCACCATGATTTAGTTTTTTATCTTTTGGTTGCATGACTTAATAACAGAAGCCCTAACTATTTTCCCATGTTGCATACTTTGTCACGTTCTGATTATTGCGCTTCTTCATCACACCAAAATGTAAAAACTTTAGTAATTTAACAGCTCTAAAGGTAACAGTTTTAAGACAATTATTACTTTGATCTAGAAGTAAATAGTAGTGAAATTCTACCAACAAGACTGTTTTATTGTCCAGTTTATTTGTAAAGTCAAACAGAAAGTGCTACAGACTTCTAGACAGAGAGAAAACTTGTCGGCAAATTGTTTCTCACATAGTTTCACTGTTCAACAAAGTTGACAACAAATGAAGCTGCTTCCAACAAAAATGATTATGAATATACTGTAGAAGAGTTTGATTCATCCTTTGGATCAATCACAAAAAGTGATGGAAAATATAATCCAGTTTAAAAGCAGACTTGAGTGTTTCAGAAAGACTTAAACTCACTTAAATCCTTGTTCAAACAGGATACACTTCTGTATAAAACTCTCTTTCCAGACATCTGGAGATATTTGGCCTAACATTTAGGATGTTGAATACAATTCTGTGAACCTCTGTCTGTAAAACCCACTTGTTCTGACTGAATATTACAAATCTTCTGAAGATTTTGTGCCATAAGGATCAGCAGATTATTTAGATTGTGATAGAGCCTTTGTTAAAATTATTGTTCAGCCATGCGCCATAGATGCTCAATCGGTTTAAAGAATGTATAGTTAGTAACTGTCCATGTCCTTTTTACAATGTTCCTAATTTAAAAGTAGCTACTAGAGCCTTTCCAAGGAAGATCTTCAAAAAATGCCAAAAGGTGGTTTGTCTTGGTAAGGACTTCATGAATATATCAAGGATGCAAGGGCTCCAGGGTATGCATGGCAGGCAGTGATAGGTCCACAACAGCTTTGATCATGCTCAAAACTTCCGTATCAAGGTTGTAGTAGCTTATCATATTGGTGGCATTGTATCAAGGTACTGGGTGGAGTGTAGTGGCAACATATCCATAAGATGAAGCACACGGGAACTGGTGTTGTTTGGTAAGCTGGCCACACTGGCTTCATGTCTAGGCTATGACCCCATCATGCCACAAGCATTTTGCTATCACAAACATGTTGACTCCAAGCAGTTTTTCTAAGATAGACCAACCAGATTAATGATGAATATGATACTTTAGTTATTTCCTCAACCTCTACACCTTTACAGGAAAAGGAGCGTATCTAAATTTCTCACAATCTACCACGGGTCATGAAAAGGGGTCATCCTCATTCTGTGTGAAGAGGGCATAACCATCCCTCCACTGTGTAAGCAGATCCTAGAACCCTGGTTCTCATCTCTTTGTCCCCATCGCCACCGTTTTGAGTCAACACCAGCAAAGAAAACCAAACAAAACCTGCTGTTTGGGGATGATGTGACCCTGTCATCTAACAATCACAATGACGCAATTGTCAAAATTGCTTTCATCTTTGTATTTCCTGATATTTTTCTGCTTCCAACTTCTCCCCTTAAGAAAGCGGCTGCATATTCCTTGCCTTGTGTAATTCACACTTTGCGAAGTGGTTTTGTAGTGAGGTAAACAGTCCAATTCACCAGCTTTTTATGTTGCCGTGACTGAACAATGTAGTAAATACACTGGAAAATGCAAAACGCAAAAAGGTGTTTTGTTGCAGTAATGAGAAACATGAATTCAGGCTTTCTGCCACTGTCCCATTGATGGTAGATTAAACAGGAGAGGGAAGTAGGGCATAACTACTGGTGTTATTTGTCCTCAATCTTTGCATAAAAAGGTCTAACTGCCGATATAACCGATTGCTTTGTTGGCTGTATTCAACACATCAAGAAAACACAGTTACTGACATTCTTCATCTGCACAATCAATCTTTTGAAAATAACAGAGGGAGATACAAAACGAGTGTGCAGAGGGACTCTAAAGCTCGGCCACAATCTCTTCAGGGGCTTCAAACAGCTGCTTGGATCATGGCAACAATCACACACACAACAGAGAAAGAACAAAAAAAAAGAAAAACAAGAAGAGGCTTTGCTCAAATCTCCTAGCAACAACATCTGGCACTTTCATCACACTCACCAACTCACTGTGCTCAAAGGGAGGGAGGAAAAATACTCAATAATGTAGCAAAAACGGATATTAGAAGAGTTGATAACGGGACGTGTTTCCTAATCACAATTAAACTCAATTATTTATGTAATCGTGACCAAGTTTTCCATGTAGATAAAAATCGTAAATTGTTATAGTACCTTCTAGAGTCCTAGAACCCCACAAGGCACTTTACAACACACACATTCACACCCTGGTGGTGATGAGCTACAATGTAGCCACAGCTGCCCTGGGGCGCACTGACGGAGGCAAGGCTGCTGAGCACTGGTGCGACCGGTCTCTCCGACCACCACCAGCAGACAGGGAGGGTTAAGTGTCTTGCCCAAGGACACAACAGCAGAGTTCTCTCCCAAGAGCCGGGATCGACCCTACAACCCTCTGATTACTGGACAACCTGCTCTACCTCCTGAGCTACTGCTCAGTGTATACCTTTAAATAAAGCATTTAACGCAACAGATGTCAGTCTCATTCTGACTGACAGGTCTTTGTGTAAAGGCATTTTGGATGTTGAGCCAAACACCAAAAACAATTAATCCCCAAAAGTCTATTTTTTTTTTGTTTTTTTTTTAGGTCTGGCACGTTTTCAAGAGCGTTTCATTCTGATCCACAAAACCGGAGAAGAAAGGAAAGAACTTAAGAGATCGACTTGAGAGAGCCTTATTAACAGCCTTATCAGGTAAATGCAAAACACTTGTCATCATCGTCGGAACAAACGCCGAAATCCTCATTCATCCATCTCAGTGGGAAACATTTTGAGGCTTAATATTTTTCTGTGATAAAGGACCGACGTCTGCAGCCTTGTTTTTAACCAAAGACTATAGTTTGATGTTTTTTTCACTAAATTAAAATGTTCAAGGAGTTTTCTGTCTTGTGTTTTTCCCATTTTTAATGTGGTAACAACTCCTTGTTGTTGGGTGAGGTGGTGCGTGTGCAGATGCTATAATAGATCAAATGTATATTTTAATTATTTATGAAGCTGCTTTACAACACATTCACCCATTCACGCACACATTCACACCCTGGTGGTGACGAGCTACATTGTAGCTACGGCTGCCCTGGGGCGCACTGACGGAGGCGAGGCTACCGTACACTGGTCCCTCCGACCACCACCAGGCAACGTGGGTTAAGCATCTTGCCCAAGGACACAGCAACAGTGACAGACTGAGCGGGGTGTGAACCTGTGACCTTCTGATTGCGGGGTGGACACTCAACTCCTCTGCCACCATATAGAACTTTCAGACACAACAGAAGGGTTGTACAAAGTGTAGCAAAATAAAAAGTCAGGATAGCCCATCGAACAATTAAAAGTTCCATATAAAACCAAACCATAGCATCTATGGATGCCTTTCAAACTGTCTCTGCATGCAATAGGTCAGCATTAGGACCAATCAGAGCAATGAATGTAATGTATTCATAATCACTACAGAAATCAGCTAATGGGTCAGTCCACCATACACCATCAAATAAGAAGTAAATACATGTTTTCAGAATAAATGACTCAAGTACCTCTATCTGCTTATGTCTCAAAGAAAAGCTCAATTCTACATCGTCCAAAGTTGATGCCAAAGTTGCTTCAAATGAGTGTTGTTCCTAAGTGGACGCCATCTTTGTAGTTCTTCTCCGTCACAGCTTTAACACCCAACAAACAAAGAGCACCATGACTAACAAGATGCAAAACTGTTCAGGTCAATGGTAGACCTGCTGAGGCTACAATGGGGCGTGGCTAGACCGACCTGCACAGCAAAATCTTTTGCTACCTCTACGGTAGGTCTAGATATCCACGCCACCCCTAACAGGCACAGTGATTAGGAATATCTCTTCTGATTCATGTGCACAAGAGAAGACAATGTTTTACAGACAACCAATTCAAGGCAGAAACACACACACAACACTAAACACACCTAAACAAAAATGACCAGTGAGAGTTAGTTCTAGGCGACTGCTGTATGAAGTCAAATTGGATTAAAAATGTATTTTGTGAACACACTAAAATCCAGCTAAAGATTACAGCCAACTGGAGGTTTCCACTGAAATTTATCATCATTTTCAGATGGCTGGAAAGAAAAATGAGATTATTTTTTTTAACCCAACCTAATCATGAAATAGATCCACAGAGAACATTAGAGAAGTTAATGTGCACGTCTCATTTGAAAGCCTTTCAATGTGTAACATTGTGGATGGGAAGGCTGATTTGTGCACTGACATCTAATGATTATCCCGCTCTAGCTGTCATTTCCTCTTCATTTTCCTTTGACTCTTGTTATTTGTGCTTCAGATATCCTGACACAAGACAGGTCCAAAAGATAAATCACCTCTAAATACACAGCTGACACCAGAGAAGACACTCTGAGAGCCACTGACTCCTTATTCTTCAAACACTGTGGTATTATTAGATGTAGTAACAAGAAATGCACAAATTGGCCCATTTTCAGCACCACTAGACTGACAGGATGATCAGACACTTAAAAATCTGATTTAGTACAAGTCTATGAACACACCACAGTGACTGAGAAATAATGTTTATATCTATAACTTTAATAGGGGAGTTTCTTTATTTTAGTACTAGATGCTATTTAAACTTGTGATTAATGAAAGTCCAGTTTACGTTGTAAGGCTAATTATGTCAGAACAGGGGAAATAAACATTTAAAAGCCTAATTATTATAATTATCAAGATATAAATTGCAGAGTTTATAATTAAAATTAAATGAATGAATAATTAATTATATAATCTCAGTTTAATCTAAGTCATTGTTCTTGCTTTGCTGAAATTTTACGTTTTTCATTGCTGCACATTATTTAACTTATAAAGAAATAAAAGTTTAAATGTTATAATTTGTTTTATAAAGAAAATATGCAGAAGTTCTTTTTCTACACTTTTGCCATTATTAAATTCTAGTACATTTCAAGCACCTTGCCGTGAAAATGATTTACACAAACACTGACTGCACATATGATTACTTCACTTTTTATCGCATTAAAGTGAATGTTATTGAGCTATAATCAATTTCAGGCACATTTTCAAACTTTTCAATAGAAATTCAAGCACGTTCAAACCCTTGAAAATACACTCAAAGAATTATTCGTGGATGTAGTAAACACCAGTTAAAACTTTAATGGAAGATTTAACAAAATCACAACTGTTATTTATCAAAACGGTTCAACTAAAATCAAATGTGCAAAGCGTAAACCTAAACTAAGCATGTTTAGTAAACCCTACTTAATCAAATACCATTTTTGGGATTTTTTAAATTATTTGCTATAGGGGGCAGCAAATCCCCAGTGTGTCATTTGTGCTCCATTTGGGCTGAAGAAAAAAAAAAAAAGAAGGAAACTGTGCATGCACCCAAATAATAAGATTCTTGGCACCATCACTGACTAAAATGTTTATGTAAGATTTAACTAACATTTAAAGAATCACAACTGTTATTTATTAAAACAGTTAAACACCAATCAAATAAACAGGTTACCTTAAAAGTGGATCTTTCATTGACTTTATGTAATAAAATTAAATGAAAAATGTACATGTAATTAATCTACATGAAGTCTACTTTTTTGGCCGACCCTTTTTTTCAGTGTACATAAAAGTCCTGAATACGAAACAAATTGTGTACTATTTGTTTTTCTTGTGTAATACATGGAAAAACAAATACATTATATATGTAAGATAAAATTTTATTTTAAATATTTTTAACAGTTTTCGTTCATAAAAATTTCATTTTAAATTTTTTTTCAATAAGATGTCTTTTTTAACTTTCATGTAAATAATTCATGGAAAATGCAACAAGTATTCTATGTGAGTGAATGACCTAGCTAACTGCATTAAAATGCTAATAGTTGATTTCCAATGAGAGTCAAAAGTCTAAAAGTAGCCTATGTTACTATAATTATTTTATTATTAAATCAATTAAATTGTCAATATAAGCAGAAATGAAGGTTTTAAATTTTCTTGGCTAAGAACAAAATAATCAGTGCTTTATCAACATTTTTATTACCAAACCAGTTCAATTACATTGTAGGCTATAGGAGGCGGCACTTGTCTGTAGCTGCCTCTGTTTGCGGGCTAGTTAATATATTTTCACTCATTTTGTTCAGCGATAAATATTTAATACCATCTTCAAACACCTGCATTTTCTATCCTAACTCACTGATTTAGAATTCTCACATAGTCCTACACTTTTGACTTTTGAAATAGTTTGACTGGAAACTTGATCAGCAGAGAGTCTCAGTGTTGTCCATACTGGGAGGAGAGACATTAACCACTACAAACATGTGGGAGCAGTGGGATTAAAAGTGGTTTAAGGTTTCACAAACATATCGAGTTTTAGAGAAAGTTGTATAATCAATGCAACCATAAAGATCTAGAGCTCCAGAAAGCTAGCGTTAGCAAACCCAAAGTTTCTGATGTTAAAACAAGTACGAGCACAACAGCCCACCAGATGTCCATCTATCAGAGTTTTATGGGTGGAAGTCCTTATGAGAAACCATTGAAGCGGTCCAAGGAAATAACGTTTTGTTTATTTATTGCAAGTCATATCGTCATCGCCATATTAATCACTGTTATTGCCCATCACAGGTTTTCCTAATATTGTGCAGCCCTACTTAAAAGCATAAAATTAGAACAGAATAGAAGAATAGAATAGACTTTATTGATCCCACAGTGGGGAAATTCACTTGTCACAGCAGCACCATCACTCAAAAGGTAATTAGAAGAAAAATAAAAAACAAGGACATGTATATAAGCATCTAGGCTTTGGCCCTTCTTATACAGAGCATCTGTGTTGTGGGACCAGTTCAGTTTACTGTTGAGGTGAACACCCAGGTACTTAAAGGTGTCCACCACCTCAATATCTGCTCCCTGGATGTTTACTGGTGAGTGAGGAGGAGAGTTTCTCTGGAAGTCAATCACCATTTCCTTTGTTTTACTGGTGTTCAAGTGCCAAAATAAACTCCGCCCCCTGGCTTGAACCTTACTTCCACATCTTTACCACCCTGAGAAAATCTCTAGCTCCACTGACAACAGAGTACTTGGGTATATTGAAATTTCCAGCCTGAGAAATTAAAACTGAACCCACCAGGACAAAACAATATCCAAGCAATGAGCTGAAGACAGCAGTGACAGTATCTCTAACAAATATAAACTCCTGATGATTTCTGAACTGAAGCATGTTGGAAACATGCAGTGATTTTAATTGAAAGTGTTTTTATTTAATCCCTTCGTGCTACACGGGGGCACCTTTCATGTGGTGGTGTCATTGTAGAGAAAATAACAGCTAATCCCATGTCACAGACTGGGAATCCTAAAGCGATCTTTTCAGTGGCCCTGAACCCACCATGCCCTGACAAAAACACAGTCCCTTCTGGTGCCAGAGGCTCTCCGGCTGTGACAAATATGGTTTGTGAAAGCTGGGAATAAAATGAACACCGCTGCAGTTCTTTATCCCGCCCCAGGTGAGACGACGGGGCGGCACTTTGGCGCGATTTGATCCACGTCGAGATGTAAGTAGATTAAAAAGATCTATTGATTCTCCCCTCCTTCTGTTCGTGCGTCACACTGCTGCAATCAATTGAAATGTTCCAAAATCTTTATTATCTGCCTAAGTATGTGTGAACTTTTAGTTTCCTTTCACGGATCGCTCTTTAAATGATTCTTTTTTACAAGTGATGTGGACAAACAGCATTACTACAGGATACTGAGAAGCTCAAACTGCATGGCTTGTCAGCGTTAAATAGAATTGGTTTATTTTTAAATGTTTCACACCGAGCCGTGAATGGTGAAACATTTCTCACCTCTATTTGGATTGGTTCACTTTCACAAAGCGTTTTTTAAAGCTGAGCCTTAAGAAACACTGATATTTAGTCCTCCTGACTACACTACAGGTGAAATTTCAAACATTAGAATATGGTGCAAAAGTTCATTAATGTCAGTAATTGAACTTAAAATGTGAAACTAATATATGAGATAGACTCATTCCATGCAAAGCCGGATATTTCAGCCTTTATTTGTTATGATTGTGATGATTATGGTTTACAGCTGATGAAAACCCCACATTCTAAATCTCAGACAATTAGAATATTGTGAAAAGGTTCAATATTCTAGACTCTAAGTCACACTCTAATCAGCTAATGAATCCAAAACACCTGCAAAGGGTTCCTGAGCCTTTAGATGGTCTCTCAGTCTGAGCTGGATTACTGAAATTAATGGATTTTTGCACCATATTCTCATTTTTCCTGGTCCATCTTAACAGTTCTTGTGTGAAAGCACTCCAAAGTAGAGATATTTTCCCATAATGCACAGCAGCACATATGGAAACAAAATACTGAACACCTAGTTGTCAGCACGGTGGTGGTCGGTTGATGAATTGGGCAGCTTTCAGTCACCGAATCGACCGTAAACTTCTCTATACACCAAGGTGTTGATCAGTCAGATGTGAGGCCATCTCACTGAAAAGTTGAGCTGAAATGAGATCAAGAAAGTAATCTTCTGAACTTACTGAGCTCCTGTAGCTGCTTGAGCTGAAGAACTTCATTTTCTCCCTTGTCATCTCCTAAGTTGAAGTGCAGGACAGAACCTTCCAGCATGAACCAGCCCGTCCTCCAGTGATACAGATCGTGACCTTCTTTGTAGTAGAGTCTGCCAATCAGCTCGCTGCTCCTCCTCACTAATCCTTCAACTTTAGACGGGACGAAGCACTGAAGAACAAACACAGAGATAAACTAAAAAGAACTTTTGCTAAGTTTTTTAAGTATTTAAGATCTGCCTGCCTTGTCTGGCCACTGTTCTTTGCTTTAAAAGTAAAACACGGAGGTCTCTGAGGCTTAAACTACAGATGGAGAAACATATGTACTAACGCGGCAATGCCTCTCACTACCAACAACTGGGCTGTCTACGACTGAGAAGATAAAAGAGGCAACAGGGGGCATTTTTATATAGCGAATTATTACAAGATCCTTTCAGCATGCGGGGGAAGACGGTAAAACCACTTGTCTCAAGAACAGACAGCATGGGGCTCACTGAATACACAGTGTGTCTTTCAAAGTGTGAATAGAGAAAAAAAGAGCGTGGCACATCCAAACAGTCTCTTTGTTTTTACTTTAACTGTGTGTTTTGTGTGTGGGTGCAAACTGTGTCACCTTTGTTAGCGCCTGGATCCAGTCGTGCTGCGTGGCCTGCGTTTCGGCGCCGACGATCAGCGCCCGCTCCGTCTGTAGAAACAGCTCGACGGTAAACACAGCCCTGCCAACGACACAAAGGTCACTTTTAGATATCTGGAATTAAAAAAACAACATACAAACAAGCACATAAAGATAAAATGAGCAGAATAAAATAATCCCAAATAGAGCTACAGGATATTGGAAAAATCTAACATTTAGGTATTAACTGCGACAAACCCGTATTTTCCTCACTTCTTTCTTTCTTCATGACGCCTTTGGCTGCCATTTATTCATTTACTGCTCAATCTGTAGGACTTTTAATACTTTCATTAGGAACAATTGTAAACATTTACACCTGGAAGCCTATTACAGAGACTGCTACATTTACTTTCACTGAGCTGTTTCACTGCAGGAGCCAGCTTGTTTAAGACCACTTCAGTGAGAAGCAAAGAGACGGGGTAAAAGAACCGCTTTTATAATGTCCTCTCTCACTTTCAGTCTTTGTAGTGAAATTTACTTATTGGTCTGTAAACGACTCACATGCTGTAAACCTGTTAGTATAAAGGTTTAGGACACATTAGGGCAAATGAAATCTATTACAAGAGCTCACTCACAGAGGTGGATGGGAGGGTGGCTGATAATAGGGACAGGCTAAGTGAAGTTTCAGGTTTTAAAGGTGTGGTTCACTCGTTTAATCAATGCATTTGTAGTGGTCTCTAGTAGGAAGGAATGCCTTGTAAGTCGTACGAAGGGGCGGGTCTTATTTCCTAACATTTTGACATCTCACCTCTGATTGGATGATTGCAATGCAACTCTACCACTGACTCAATTTGTTTTGCAACGTTGATGTTTTATCTCCACACATAACACAAGCCTGGAGGAGTTCTGCCATGTGGCGGAGTTGCTAATGCTAACGGTTAGCTTTTACCAGTTAGCTAAACCAACAACAGCCTTCCACATAGAGTCAAGATGGGTGAGTCCACGAAAGTGACAGTGTGATGTAGATCTGTCAGGCTTTTCAAATCCTAGAGTTTCACCATCTATTTTCTATCAGAAGCTAATGCAGGAGATAGGTGTAGAACAGTGGTTCCCAAATTGGGGGTCCCCACAAGATTGCAAGGGGTCTCCACAATTTTGTCTTTGCTGAGATTGTGAGGTTAACAAGATTTTATTAAAACATACATTTATCAAATCCCAATAACACACCCTACCGTTTAATCAGACGTTTATATAAAAGTTATAACTCTGTACGTCTGTATAAAGTTTGTAAATGATCACATTTAATGTGATTATGTGTGTAGGAGTTGGGGCTGGGGGTCATGGCTTGGACTCGAGCAAGGGGGTCCTCAATGAAAAAGTTTCGAGAACCACTGGTGTAGAAGACTATTTTCATGTTCAGCCTGCATTTAAAACTCAGAGTGACCAATTATTATCAGAAATAATAATTTAAAATTATTTTCCACCTATAAATGAAAAAACTCCAATTTTTTGTGGCCCACGAGGACTATTTGCTTGACAATTTTGGTCCTATTCTTGAAAAATGTGGACACCCCTGCTCTAGAATCTAGTAAAATAGCTCAAAATACACTCAAAATAGGGTGACAACAAAAACTGCAACTACTAGAGAGGACTGGTACCAGTCCATGGAACATTTGGCAGCAGGCTGCACAGAAAAATAAAAGCTTCTTAAGAAATATTTGAAATTCGGATTTGAAATGTGAAAAATCACAATAAATATATTAACTGCAGTGTGACTTTTGGAAATAAATAGCAAAATAATTTGATTAGAACGATGTGTACTTGTGTGTACTAATTAGCTTGTTTTGCTCTTCATTGTATGCTTTATTTTGAAATTACCACAGTTTTAGAACCTCAATTCTAGAATTGGATACTTCCATTGCTGCTACTTAGGATTTGAAACCAGACTTTTGTTTACCTAGGGTAATTAATCATATTTACCTGTCTTAGAAGATAAAATAGTACGTCTTAGTGAAGTTATACGTGTGAACGAAAACAAAGGAGCCTTCAAAGGAAAACAAAAGAATATGTGCGCCAAACACACACTCATGACTGTCAAAAAAAAAGGAAAAGTGTTGCTATTAATCTCTGTTAGTCTCACATCCTGTTGTGTTTGCCTTCACTCCAAACACCTCGGCAAAGCGGCCACAGGTCAGGGTATCACTAACTTAATGGCCTGCGAACACAGAGCCAAGCAGTCGTTAGGTTTCTGCTGTAAGCTTCACCGCCGGCGGCTCTAAATGCTGCAGCGATGGCTGTTCAAGATGACGTGTCACAGGGGTCACGGCAGCTATGAGTCGCTCTCTTCTCACAGGTGTCAGGGGAACAGGCGAGACACGGTGTTTGTGTGCCCTCACACGATCCCCCTACTCCCACCGCCTTCTTCCTCTTTCACTCGCAGCCACTTCAAGCCCCCTCTTGTCTCCATGCTGGCAGGTGTGCAGGTGCTTGTTAGTGGAGGTCCCACAGGGAAAGATTGGAAGAATTCATTGTTGTGTTTGGCAAATGGTATGGTAAAGAAAGGACAGACGTGAACACTAATAAATGTGAGTTCCACTGGGAGGTACTTGCAGAAAGATGGTGGCGATTTGATCAGACAAACAGACTCACAAAGGTAACTTTTATGTACTGACATGTATGCATGTACCTTATATTCTGGAAGAATTAGGTCTCTTATTCTCTAAATATCTTATAATGTTGGTACTTAGCTGTTGTTTTCCATATCATACCTTCAGATTGGGTCATGATGCTATACATGCTAGAAGATCACGTATAGCACGATGCTGAAGGCATGATGGGGTCGTAGACTAAACATGACGCCAGTGGAGCCAATCCAACTTCAAATACTCAACAACCAAGCCATGCCAACGTGCACAGACCCATGGGTATACCACACCACAATGATCCACTTAGGACCTCAATATGCTGCTACTTTGAAAATAAACCATCACAACCTTGCAATAAATGTTTTTGCATGCCCAACACTAGACGTGGACAGATTACATGGCTGACCAGTTCTTGTTTTAAATAATCAGCATCAGTCAATCAAGTTGGCTTGTTCTTGCTTTACAATGTCTGTAGTCAACAAATAAATCCCAACACAATGTTCAGCTACCATTACTGCTTTGAAAACAATGACATGGGAGTAACTTAGATTAGGTATGCACCCAACTCTGACTATGTAATACCATATCATACTGTAAAAACATATCTTATTGCAGGACTAGGCTGGATTGATTGGTTTGTGGGTGACTGATAAAAATTGCTTCAAGAGGGGATTGTCTTTGCTGTTGTATCACAAAACTATAGCGTAAAAGACAGTTGAGGTCGTTTTGGGGAATTTTAGGATTTAAGCATTGAATTGATATTAAATGGTCCTCCGTGAGTCTGGATCTTAATCCTATAAAACACCCATAAAATCTGAAAGTTGCTGAGTCAGCTGCAGCAGTTTACCCAGGAAGAATGGGCCAACCCAACCGGTTGGCAAGCACAGACATCTCATTGCACAGAGTTTAGTTGTTGGAAGTGATTTCCTCAAAAGGAATGTGGAGCAAAATAATAAAATTAGGAGTATTTCCATTTCTCTATGTAAAGTAATCAAAATAATCTATAACCAAAAGCAGTCCCATTTGTGTTGAATATGGAGGAATTAGCTATTCAAATTTACAGCAGGTTTAATTATGGAATTTCAATACCAAAATAATTTAAGTTAATTTTGGAAGAGGACAGACAAATTTTCCTACATCTCCTCAACATATTTATAAGAAGGGCTTAGTAAAATAATAAAAATTGCTGCCAAAAGCCTAAAAAGCCATCAAACAAAAATTCACGTCAACACATGGGACAAAGATTGGACAGTTAGATTATAACATAACTGACTTCAAATTACTCATAATAAAACAAGAAGATGAGTCAAAATAGGCCTCCAGGAAAACCTCGAGTTATCACGAGCCAACAGGGTTCTTTTGCAGGGATTCCTTAGAAGTGGGTTTGTAATATTCATGTAACTTTAGCAGACGTACGCCGCTCCGTATTCCACCGTGTCCTCGGCCACGCTGAAATTACCAAAATGCGGCATTTAATGGAAATGACTCCCACAGCCTCCTGTAGCGCAGTGATAGGCTGCTGGTAGGAGTATGTCATCTGCATACATTAATATTTATGAGAAGTAAACAGTGAAGAGGTGAGAAGTCACTGCTCTCTCTCGCTTTCTCTCTGTGCTAAGGCATGCTGGGAACGCTGGAAGTTATAGAAGTGTGAGAGAAAGAGGTGGAGTTTAATCTAGTGAAACGCACGGCCATTAGGAGTGCTAGTGACAGAGAAATAATAGCCTTTTTTGGCGGGGGCGATGCAGTGACCTGTAACTGGGATGTATGCAGCACACTAAAATTGGGGACTGCACACACACACGCAGACACACACACACACACACACACACACACATTCATGGCTTTATGTATGTGTCCAGCTCATTACGCAGGTCATCGTGTTACCTTGCCAGATGTGCTTCTTATGGTTTCCACATAAACACATTGTTCACTCTTCACAACATCTGCTACTATCATTAAAGAGTTAGCTTCTGCTTTAATCATAAGCCATTATTAGAGTCCTCACTTTGGAGGTGAGGACAGCAACACACACACACACACACACACACACACACACACACACACACGGTTTGATCCAGTGGGAGTGAGAGAAAAGTGGGAGCGGGAAACCGTTCGAGGCATCTGCTTCTCCTTTGCGTTTGTATCACCTCCAGAAGAAATACAGAAAAAGTTTTTCGTTGTTGCAACTTTTTGACTAAATCATAATCGAGGGGAGTGTTAGGGGAGGTGGCGACAGTAAATCGAGCACAGGAAGTGGCATTTAAAACTGTGCTGTTCATCTGTATCAGCGGCCAAGTAAAAGTGGAAATACGGCACTCATAAAGCCCTGATGGTTGTGTTAAAGTGAATGATGCTCAGTCTGAGATTATGGTAACAAGACGTGTGACGAGGAGCAAAGCGATGGGGGAGTGGGTGTTTACAGGCAGCTGGGTATTTACTGGTTGTCAGAACAGGCTGGTGTTGCATGTGCTGTAAATTGTAATTGAGCCAATAAAAGAAATGAATCACTGAGACGTTTGTGTTTTACGTTTGGGTTTACATGTTCTTAAAGCAGGAGGAGTTACGATTGAGGACATAAAAAGTATCTTTGCTGAGAAATGTATGATGGGCAAATGGATGTGATATAAAGTCATAGAACCAGGCTGTAATCTCTGTTTACTTACTGCAGTATTACTGGAATTAGACGATTAAACAATGTTTTAAATAAAAGTCCATTTATTGAAATTCCAATAATCTACATGAACAAAGATGTTAACATTGTAATTAAAGAATCTCAAATAAACAAGAATAATGTTGGACAATTACTTTAATTTTTTAATGTTAGTGTTTTCTTTTGTTGTTAATTTGTATTTGTTTATTTTTTTATGCTTGATCACTTTTCATGTACTTTTTATTCCAAATGGCCTTTGACACACTTGATTTATTCTTTTAATGTTGTTCAATGTCAGCTTTTTACCTTTTACTTGTATGTTTTGCTTCTTTAGTGTTTATAATTAGATTTTATTTTGTTGTACTTTACAGCACTTTGGTTTAACTTGTGTTTTTTATATAAAACCTGTGCCTTATGTATGTGGATGGTCTTTTAAAAACAATTTGATCCATCTTGATTCATTATCGGTTCATTAAAATGCAGTGTGTAGGTGTGTGTGTTCATACCCAGCTCCAGTCATCGTCTCAGAGTTGTTGATTGCCAGGCTGACCACCTCTGTGACGTCCACCCTCCCAATGGCTGAAGTGCTTCGTTCGCTCTCATAGTAACTCAAGAAGCCACCCTCCAATGTACACCAGCGACGTACCATGTCTAAAACACACACACGCACACACACATGATGTAAATGCAAACTTTCTTAGGTTTCTTGCTAATTATTTTTGTTCTAGCAGGGTTTTAAAATGTTTTGACTGAGTTGACTGATCATTCCTTGAAGATTTTACCCGAGTAAACCCTTGAGATAATACCTCTGAACTTGGTTAGTAGTGTAATAAAGAGTAACAGCATGGTGCATTTTACTTTAATTTTCTTCACTTCAAAAGTCCTGGTGCCAATGGTGTTGAGTATTTCAGTATTGTGAAGTTTGCAATCAAGTTGTACATGGTGAGCCCTAAAACTATATATATATATATATATATATATATATATATATACTACACAAAACAAAAAAAAAACACTCCAAGATATCAACATTTAATTCGCTGAGTAAAACACATCATCTTTTAAATTCTGATATATTTTGTATTTCCAGATTCTTGCCAATACACACCTTTGATGTTCACATCAATTTTTGTTACAATGAACCACAAGGAGCTTCAAAAAACTTAAAAATACTTTTGTTATATTTTTGGAACACATCCAAGAGCAGAATTGTGAGATTATAGCTGCAGCGGCTCAGTGATGCCATTAGTTTGGTCAAGACAAATTACTTTTTGGGAGAAATTTATTGTACCTTGTTCAATGTCAATGCAACCACTGATTCAAATTTACTCCTATTTTGAGAAACGATCAGGACAATTTTCAAGGCCTAGTTTTGGTCTCAAGTCACATCATGGTAAAAGATTCAGGCAAAAATCTAACATCCAAGAATAAAAGTTAAAGAAAAGAGAGCGCCATACACTAATGAGTTGAAGAACAGCCCAAATAAAACTGGCAGGCAGCAGCTTTCATTTTTACAACAAAAAACAAGTTTGATCAAACGCTGTGGCTACAAACATCTGACTGCTAAATGCCAAATTTGTGTTCAAATTAAAATTCTGACTGAATTTCAGCTTGATGGCTCATACAAAGAAAACAGCTCAGATTTCAACTACAGTTTATAAGCAAATATATGAACACAAACAAAAATTAAAGCTGTTAAGAAACTCCAAACACATTTCAATCAGCAAACATTGTTTCAATGGAAGGAATTTAAAAGAAAAAAAGGCAGGAAAACACACAACGCTGTCTTTTTATGACTGTCTGACTGTGAGATTTACATAGCCAATGAGCATGAAGTTCATGAAAACATACCTAATTTTGGATTTTGAAAGTCACTGTGCCATCTGCTTTTTTTGTTCCGCAACAAACACACAAACAGCTTCCCACCCCACACCCCCGCCGCTCGCAACTCCAAAGTTTCCACTGTATTTGTCTCATGAATATGCTAATTGTGCATTGCTCTGCCAACCGTGTGTGATGTTTCTAAAGGAACAGATATAGTTCCAATAAAAAGGAAGTGTCGACAACTGGATGTAAAAAGAAAAAAAAAAACAGGATGTGATAAGCTTGGAAAAAGGAGGATGTCAGTTTGGCTCTATTCACCCTTCTGCTGCCACTTTTCACAGCTTTTTCTGACTCGATCTTTGTGTTCTATTTATTAAAAAAACATATTTAGACAACGTTGCAGAGAGCAGCTGTAAAAACAGACAGAATCATTTTTTTTCATTTACTTGGCATTTTAAAAAACACTGTCCTTCTGACCCCACTTCTCTTCAAGTAGATAAATCTAGCAGCTGTGGATTCATGGTCTTCATTTACCCACAGAGCATGGAGAGGTTTTCTATGTGAGTGTGGGACAAAGAAGACAACTCAAAGTGTGGTATTTAAAGCTATTACCGGTCTGATCTGTCTGACAGGATATAGCATTGTCTTGGTAATGGAAAAAGATGGAAATACACTTCACTTTGGTTTCAAATGTATCCCTGAATCACCAAGGTTCAGCAGAAAATGTCATGTCCATCATTTTCTATCCAACAGGATATGACCTTTTTGTTTAGTGCTGCATTGGGAAAAAAAATTTTTTTTGGACCTCTAAATAAACATCAAAAAGATAGAACAAAGACCATTTTACTAATATTAGAGAAGAAACTAGCAAAATCTGGTATCACAAATACTGTAATACAGTTATTATTATCATAACTTTCTATTATTTTTCATCATCATCAATGCTGCTGAATGAAAAATACCACAAATATACACTCACCAGATCCTTCATCAGGTACACCTTGCTATTGGACCTTTTTCCTTTAGACCCACCCTAATTCTTTATGACATAGATTCATTGAAGTGTTGTAAATCTTCATCAGAGGTTCTGGTCCATAATGACATGACAACATCACAAAGTTCCATTAAGGATGAGAATCCCTCGTTCCACCACATGCCAAAGCTTCTTGACTGGATTGAGATCTGGTGACTGTGGAGGTTGTAGGAGTCCAGTGAACTCGTTTGTTCTAGAAACCAGTTAGAGATTATCTGAACTTTTTGACATGGTGCATTATCCTGCTGGAGGTAGCCATCAGAAAATGGGTCAATGTCATCATAAAGAGATGGACATGGTCAGCAACAATACTCAGGTAGGCTTTGTGGTTTAAACCAGGCTCAGGTACTCAGTGGTCCAAAGTGGGACAAGAACATATGTACCTCATCATTATGTCACCATTATACAAGGCAGGATGGATCCATGCGAGAGCTTTGCATTCCAGCTCAACTCTCTCTTCACCATGTTTGACCGGTACAACGCCCGCATCACTGCAGACCCAACACCAATCCACCTATCGATCTCATGCTCCATCTTTCTCTCACTCATGAACAAGACCCCTAGATACTTGAACTCCTCCACTTGGGGCAGGACATCGTCCCTGACTTGGCCATTGGCGTCAACTAGGAATCCTGTCCATAAAGGTTATGAACAAAATTGGTGACAAAGAGCAACTTTGGCAAAGTCCAGCTCTCACCAGGAGCACTGGTCATACCAGGAACTAACAGCTAGTATCAAAGAGCCTGATAGCCCATACTCCCAGAGTACCCTTCACAGGGAAGTGGACGAATGCCTCCTCCAAATCTACAAAACACATGTAGCTTGGTTGGGTGAACTCCCATGCACCCTCTAGGACTCTGCCAAGGGTATAGAGCTGTGTTCCACGGCAAGGATGAAAACCACATTGCTCCTCCTGGATCCAAGGTTCAACTATTCGATGGACCCTCCTCTCCAGAACCCCTGAATAGACTTTACCAGTGAAGCTGGCCCTGTAGTTGGAACACACCCTGCAGTCCCTCTTTTAAATAGGGGAACCACCATCCTGCTCTGCCAATCCAGGGAACTGCCTCCGATGTCCACGCAATATGGCCGTGTCAACCAACACATCCCTACAACATCCAGAGTCTTAAGGAACTCACGATGGGTCAATGTGATCATAAAGGGATGGACATGGTCAGCAACAACACTTGGGTAGGCTGTGGGGTTTAAACCAGTCTTAGGTGGTACTAAGGGGTTCAAAGTGGGACAAGAACATCTCTGCCTCATCATCATTATTATTATTTTTTACCTCATTTTATTGCCTGTTTTATTACTTGTTTATGCCCTGTTTTTATCTTCAATGTTATGCTGCTCTGCTATTTTTTTCAATTGCCCCTAGGGGATAAATAAAGTCTTTCTGATTCTGATTATTTCACCATTATACAAGGCAAGATGGATCCATGCTTTCATGTTGGTCACACCAAATTCTGACCCAACCATTGAAATGTTGCAACCAAAGTCCAAACTCATGAGACCAGGAAACATTTTTCTAGTCTCTTATGGTCCCGTTTTGGTGATACTGTGTGAGTTATAGCCCTGGGTTCCTGTTCTTAGCTGACCAGAATGACACCTGGTGTGGTCTTCTACTGCTATAGTCCAATTGCTTCAGGTTCCATATGGTATGGTTCAGAGATGCTATTCTGTAGACTTTGGTTGGAAATACTTTTAACTTTCTATCTAGAATTAATGTAACCCTCTCTCGTCTGACCTATGACATCAACAAGTAATTTTCACCCAAGCAACTGTTGCTCACTGAATATTTTCTCTTTTTCGGAACATTCTCTGTAAAAATCCTAGATATGGTTGTGGGTGAAAATCCAAATAGATCAAAAGTTTATGAAGCATTTGGACCAGGCTATTTAGCACTAACAACCATATAATGTTCAAAGTCACTTAAGTCTCCTTCCTTCTCCATTCTCCATTCGAGTTTCTGCCATGTGATTGTGAATGTAGCTGTTTATGTCAAACAACTTAACAAATGTATGAAAAAAAGAGTGTAAATCTACAATACATTAACCATTACAGAGCCTGATGGATATGGACCTTGAAAAATAAAGGCAATTGAGTAAAAAAGGCTAAAAGAACATTTTATGATGCTAACAAAATCATGACATCTTCATCTACAAATTAACCATCACTAGAAACTCCGAAAGGCTCACTGTGAATCTCTTTGGAACATGTTTTGTGATCATGAGTCCTGAGAATGAATACAATTTACCACTTTCGGAAGAATTATCCCAATAATGACCGGCACAAATGTGTCAAACTCTTGTCTCACTGCCAGTTAGGCGTGCTCAATGAGTTAGATTGACTTAAATGCGCCTGAACTACAATAAAATTTGCTGCAAAAGTTTCTCCTTTCCATAGCAGTAAATGTGGTTCAGTGCCTTTGAAGCATTCCATCAGGAAACTGGCTTTATCAGAAATCTGCACATCAGTCAGTCACGAGCATCCTCGTCTCTCCTTTGTTTGGTGGTTCAGTATTTCTTAGCGGGTGGGACACCAGCGCAATACGAGAAACAATAGTTCTTGATTTACAATCAGGCAGCTGCGTCCATTGCCAGCTGTTCCTCCACACACAGCAGCGGGCCCGGTGGCCCAGCCGTTCTCCACAGGAGTCCACAACCAGCCACAAGAGATGACGCTCGCGGAAGCCAACCGTGGTACATGCCTTCACCAGATAAAATGGGCCAATTAGCTTGTACGCCAAAACAGCTCCTTGTAAGGTCTTTTCCAGAGGAAGGAAGGCCTCCTAAACCACAATGTGGAACCTCTTTTTTTCTATTTATCCATTTCCCACCTTTTTTATCCCAGCAAATTGCAAGAAAAGCACAAAAGGCTCCAAGTGTGGGAGATGAACAGGTTGATTTGATCAAGTCATTACTGAATGGATCGAGGTATGAAGAAATTTGCTGAAAAAGTTTTGACTCTGAATATATAAGCCAGATTCGCTCCCAAACACCAGATTCATCCGATGTGTGCCTAAAGTTTTTATCGACATCGAACAGACATCCGCTTCAGTATGTATCAAAATAGCAGGCTGTGCGCGCCCTTTTCCTGTAAAAAATAGGGAAAATTTTCTCCCACGTCCACCTCTTCCACCAATCTTCTGCCTATCTCACCATCAGACAAAAATATCTGCAATGAAGACATCTGGTGGACAGCTTGTCAGGGGGGCTGGAAATGGAAATCGGGAAACTGAAGGGATCTGAACAATCTGTCTGTGCCAGAATTAGAGACCAATTCATTTCACGGAGGGATGGGAGGATACGGCATAGGCTGTGGTTAAAAAAATCCACTGTCATGTATTCTTGACTTTAGCAGTCATTTACCCTAAAGACTTCAACATAAAAATCAGTTGAAGCCAAAAGATTTGTGTGATTTTTGTAAAATTCAAAAACAGGGAATCTGAATATTCCAGTCATCGTTTGACAGGAACAATTGGATGATTACAGGGAAAACTGACTCCAACTTTGTAAATGAAAAGCAACTGAATAGTTCCTATGGATACATTCTATCCACACACACTCCTCCTCTCCTCCCTCTACTATCAGCTCTCTCTCTCTCTTTATGTGGAAGTTGTGAGTTAGAGCTACAGTCTGAAGCAGAGCGCCATTGCCGCTGATGGGGAAAAAGACTAAACTAATCAGAAATTATGGGTGCCATTTCCCTGCTGCCACTCACCGCTTCAGACACTAACTGCCAACTGTCTCTCTTTGTGTTTTTGCTCTCCAGATTCACACCAGCACAGACCTAGCAGAGGCACACACTTTTAATTGTAGGAGCTGCATGACTCATTTGCCCGCTCATGATGCCAGAGATTTAAACTAAGATTATCTAATGTTGAGAAATGATGGCGTTTTAGTTTGTTTTTACCAAATCGCAAAATATTACAAGTAGGGCTTCCACTGATGTTTGTTTGTTTGTGGTCATCTGCTTTTCTGGGTCTGGCTTGGAGGGGTAGCAGCCCTAGCAGAGGGGCCTAAATTGCCCTTGCCCCAGCAAGTGTTCCATGGCCAACCTGGACATATAATCTCTCTAGTGTTTCCTGGGTCGACCCAGGGAGGAGCTCAAGAGGCCTTCTGACCAAATACCCAAACTGAAATACTCCTCTTGATATGGTGCTAGATAAATCAGATTTTAAAGTATATCATTTTTTTAATTGATTACTGGCTCTGCAAGTGGAGGAGGGGTTGGCTATGGGAGCATGCTTGAGTGTCAAAAACAGACAGTGGGATTGGACAATAATGGTCAGAAAATCAATGGGAATTTAAAAATAATCCTGCTCAGGGCTCTACCAACTACACCAAACGTAACTATGCCTTGAATGGATCTGACCGATGACTGGAAATAAAGCTGCACGGTATTGAAAAAAGTCATTTTGCAATTATTTCTAACCTAAGTACACTGCAACATTAAAAAATATGGGAATTTCCAACAGATAACTTGAATATCACCACCTTGTTGACAATTAACACTGTTGGCGTTTTACTTCCCACGGGAGGTAAATTACATTCTTCCAGGTCAAATCTGTTTTTTCTTTTTTTGCAACATGTTACAGTCATAATTGATCCCACAGTTAAAACTTTAGTCAAAGTTTTTGGAAATGCAAAAAAAGTCCAACACACTGTTCAATGCCTCAAATAAAAAAAAAACAGAGCCATTTAAAAAAATGGTCTTTTTACATCCACATATTAGCTTTAAACCTTTACCACACTGACTTAATGTAACCAAAAGTGCCTCCCCCTATTCTCACATGGCTCGAAACCAACTGTGTTGCAGTATGTTGTTAGCCTGGCAAGCCATCCTATATATGTGAATATATAGTCTGGTCACGAGCCATTGACAGCTCTCAGTCGTGAGGCGGGATCTACGGTTGTCTTTCAAAATGTCAGCACGCAATTGGATAGCGCTAGGACTCTGTGATTGGACGCTCTGTGATTGGCCCACAATATAGAGCGCTGTGATTGGCCCAACCAAAACTATAGCGAGTTGTGATTGGATAGACACAGCAGTGGTTTGGGCTGCGAGGGTTCCAATGAAGCGTGCCTAGACCAAACTCTGCAAAGCAAGAATTGGTCTAGTTCACTAGGCTAGTCTGTTGTAGTTTGGTGCAACAAATAGGCAATCAAATATTGGAAAACTATGATAAAACACAAACCCTTGTGGTGCTCTCTTAGACTGAATAAGAACAATTGGTGGATGGCTGCAAGCAGTGCGTGTCAGGTACCCTTAGCAATGGATGAGAGCACGTTGAGTTCATTTGCATCCAACATTGCAGCAGGGCCTGCGATGTGACAATGCAATGTCACTCCACTGACATACACAGTGCACACTAGCAACAGGGATAAAAATTGTTATTTCAGTTGAACATTTAAGGAAAACAGTTAATTCAAATTATATGACAACTAAAAATATTAACCCTGACGCATGGTCAATGTCATCAACTAGTATGACATCTATTTGCGGTACTTCAACATGTAAAGTTTCCTGGAATTTGTTTGCACTCAAAGTTTGTTTGATGTCAGGTGTGACCAGATGAAACTCTCGCTCAGTATGTGTTGACTTTACTGAGTTGTCCATTTAGTGGTTGATGAAACAGAAACAAGCATTTTTGCTTTTCAGAAGAGAAGAGATGAGCGGAGATTTGATATTTTTCTCATCCCAATCCATATTACCAACCACATCTACACTATCATTGACGTTTAATGCTCATCTGCTAGGGATTTTATCTCAATGTGGTGCTCATGTATCAAACATTCGTACCAAATTGTTTTTTTTAAATCCACATACCCCATGCTGATGGATGCAGAAAAGCCTGTTGGAATTGTTTCCAAAAAATAATATAGAAAAAAGGCAATAGTTTAAGAGACAGTGGTGGAGTACATCTATTGAGCCCCTAGAACCAGTGATAAATTATTGAGAACACAAGCACATCTACAGACCATCAAACCATTAGCCTGGGAGCCTAACACATCCTGTAGTACATTCAAAAATACCCCATCACTCCAAGCTCATGCAGTCCCAACTGTGCTTTTCCTTTTCATTGACAAAGTTGGACGTTTTAAACCCAAGCCTTGTGAATTCTTTAACAGCTGCTGCTCAGTTAAAGTGCTATTAATGCACAAAGCAAAGTCCTCTATAATACATGAAATAATAAAGTGGTTATAGGCGAAATATCACAAGAACGTTATCAGGGGACGAGAAAGACTTTGGAATGATGTGCTGACTGTAAGAGGTACAAAATGCTCAACAGTGAATAAAATGGCCTTCAAGAAACAAAAAAAACATTCATAGTACTGCAAATGGTTTGAAATAGAAACCACTGACACATCAAGAAGGAAAAGTTTCACTTCCTTTGATGCAATTTCTTTTATAGACATTGAAATGAATTCAAAACGTAGAGATGATTTAATCAATTCTACAGCTGAAAGTTTTCAGTAAAGAACTGAATAATTTCCAATACATCTGCAGTCAAAACTACCTCTGTGGAGTATTTTAATGATTGTAAAATTTAAAGCCTCAAAATAACGTCACTGTTTGGTTAAATTTCACCAATCTGCCTTTTTGTAGTGAAAACAAGTATCTGTTTTTAGTATAAATGCGATAACGGACCAACAGTACCATACTGAACAACCTACAGCTGTTCCAGAGCTGGTAAACCTTCAGTTGGGTGACGTCACAACTCTGCATTTAGTGAAAAAACTGCAGCAAGATTGTTGAAGCTGCCTTGTTCCTTGGCAGTTAATGAAAAGTATGTGAACTGTTTAAAGTGTGGAAATAACAGATGAGAGAAGCAGTTTATTATCTAACGTACGTCAGCTGTGACTTCAAGGTTGCCACGGTGCTCAAACGAAAACTTTGCCGAAAATTGATTCTATTTTCAGAAAAATAACCTCTAATAATACCATTTTGTATACGTAAGCAATGGAAGCACACATCGATGTGACATTTTGTTGCTTTTTTGTCTTTCCAATCCTAATGGGTTGTTTATTCCAAACTAGCACTACACCTTTGTTTTTTTTAGGTTTAAAGCACGAATCCACTTCTTTTCTTCCCAATTAGGGGCATCGTTTTGAGGGTTTAAAATAAAATAATTGTAATTATTAGATGCCCTGACCATTGAGAATCTTTTGCAATAAAGTCACTAAAAAGTCCTAAAACACACTTACCTTTGTGAGCACAAAAGTCACGTAAATAATTGGATTAAAGCTATAATATTAAAAGTTTCAATAAATTGGATTGATTTTTTTTTTCTTCCAAGAAGTGAATTTGAAATGAAATCCATTAGTGCAGATAATGAGATTTTTAAAAGATACTTGGCTAAATTTTTACCCCCCAGTCCCTGTAAGAGGCAATTTGCCTGACCTGAGCTGTGTTCATTATCCGGCATGTTCAACCACCAATGAGAGCTGAGGGTGTGTGGGGGTGATGGGAATAGAGATGGATGTCGAGCTCAACGTGAAGGAGACTCGGCTCATTCAAGTGGTAGGTACTGTTTCGCCTCCATCCTCCCGTTCCTTATCCCGCTCCTCAACCTTCCAAATAACCACGTTCCCTGAAGGGAGCGCCCAACGCTGGCTCCTTCTCCCTAATTACCCACGGGCCCCAGAAATGCTCCAGCTGTTTGGAGATGTGGGGACCACTGCGGAGCGGGAAGTGCAGCAGCAGTCTGGGTGGGGAGCGGAGCCTGATTAAAAGTTTTAAACTGCCTTGGAGGGAAAGGGAAGGCTAACTCACAAGTTTGGGAGGAAGAATTTATGGTGCATTTAGAAGAAAGTTTTAAGAAAAATGTAACCATATTTATTCTTAAAGTAACCCTGATTTGCCTCGATTCACCGCTCAGTCATCTAACACATATTTGTCTGACAGAAACTCCCAAAAGACCAAGCAGAAACTATTTGAAAGACAGATCCATTGATCCTTTTGACTTGACCGTTTGCTGAGTGGATTAAACGATCCGCAGTTTGACAGCTGACAGACTGACACTGATTGATCGATTGGAGCTTAACTAGAGGAGACCTCTGACAAACGTGCAGCTTAAATTGCTTATGAATGGATTGACAGACTGATTGGTTTTGCCATGGCACTTCTGAACTCACCGTCTTTTCCACGGCGATCCAGCGTTGCTTTGGTGGGTCCGGTGGAGATGTAGAGGAAGCCATCCATAAACTGTGAGGCTTTAGACAAGGAGGCGTTCTCCAGTAGGTGCTCCAGTTTTGGAAAGTCTACAAAGGTCACAGTAAACAAGTCAGGAGATGTTTTATATGGAAATGTTACAATGATCTCTACTTTTACTTTCATTTCACTGTAACATGTAGTACTTTTGATGCAATTTTTAGGTTATTTTGTTTTCATTTTTAGTTCAACTTAAAAAATCAGGGTTCATGAAGTGAAATCAAGAAATTATGCAGGTACATTTAAACGTTTAGCAAAATTTCTGTCACTGTGATAGTAGGGGGCGGGTGACATAGATTCAAATAGGTCTAAATGTTGAGTATAAATAAACCATCAGTTTTCCAGGCCAGTTTATAATTTTATTAGGTCCTCAAGATATACAACAAGTAGCAAATAAGATAGCAGAGTCATTACATAATCAAACTCACAATATTAAAAACATAAGACAAACAAACAAACAAAAAATATTTTAATTAAATAAAAATAAATAAATAAATAAAAATAATGAAAATAATAATAATATTAATAATAATAAAATAAATTCCTGCTAAACTGTGGCTCACCCATAAATATACCTAAGGGCTTCTGAATAATTGTAACAATGTAAACAAACCCAATATTACGAACAGCCGTGTCTATATACAAACAAAACTAATACAATGACAAACAACCTTATATTAAGTATAAATTAAACACTGGAAGCAAAGCAGTCACAGATCTGCAGTAAGAAATTATAAATAGTGCTGCGAAATAAGCGAAATGAAGAAATAGACCTCAAATCAGAGGGTAACCTATTCCAGTCATAAGGAGCTTTAACACAAAAGGCATATCTCCCCACTTCTTTACTAAATCTAGGGATGACAAATGAAAGCTGATGGTTAGATCGGGTATGATGCTCAGAAATAACAGGTACTAACAACATTTTCAAATAAGATGGAAAATCCAAGTGAATACATTTGAAAATAAAAAGCATCCAATGAAAATGACGTCTTGCTTTCAAGGGGTAAATGCCTCTCATAGCTGCCCACACACAAAAGATAACTTCAATTATGAGCTCAGAGCCCACTCCCTGCTTGTAACTCAGCCACCAAAATATTAAGCTAACCTATATTATAATTCAAAAAGGTGGCTAAAACTCAGCAACATAAATACATATAGAACAAGATAAACACTACTAATAAACAGACATCTCGCACTGCAGATGAGACTAGAATTATCCGTTGCTGCGAAGAGGAACCAAAAGTAAATACGGTCTGATAAGTTCCAAAAACTGTACAACAGGGGTCCCCAATCCTGGTCCTGGAGGGCCGCTATCCAGCAGGTTTTGTGGTTTCTCTGCTCAAACACACTTGATTCAGTGGTTGAATCACCTGTGCAGCAGCTCATCAAGCTCTGCTGAAGCCTGCTAATCACTTGCTAATTGAAATCAGGTGTGTTGAAGCAGAGTTACAACTAAAACCTGCTGGATACTGGCCCTTGAGGACCAGGATTGGGGACCCCTGCTGTACAATATCAGCCCAAGGGAGCTTTAGTTGCTTCTGATTCCACAAAGTTGGCCAACATAAACACAGTTAGCATGTGGATGGACTCAAGAATGTGACAGAACTGAGTCACCAATAGGAAGGTCAAGTTGACCCTTTTCTGCTATTTTGGGGTCAATAAAACATTTTGTTCCAACCAAAATGTTCATTTAAGCAGCAGTTTTATGACACAATTATGTGTGACGGTAATGTTTAATACACAAATGAGTACAAATGCACTTCCACCGTTACAGAGGAACAAAAAAATGCCCTTCAGACAGATGGAAACGTGGATTTCTGGAGCAACACTTCTCTGCTTCCTCTTAAACAGGACAATGAATCCCCACCAGATTCCTGATTCTTGTTCTTGACCCGGTGCTCCGACCTCCAAGAGCGAAGCGCTTTCCCGTGGGCATTAATAAAGCAAAACAGCATTATCTATTTAGTCTAGAGCACAACAAATAAGATTAAACAAGCGTCTGTTTATTTAGCCGTGACTTTGTCGTATGTTTGTCCTCTTGGAAAGACAAAGATGAGGTGTTCCGAGAGCATTTCAAGACACCGGTCTCCATGATCGGTTAAAAAAGAAGGGTTTTACACTCATCTGTGTCCTTTTAAATATAAGCAATCCCTGCTCATTTCCCTCCTCTTTTCTACTGATCCCCTTTACTCATCCTTTCTTCGTAGCTTTAAGAGCTCCCCACATTCAGCCTTATCGTTCTCAGATTCAATTAGTTTCAATTCTGGGGTCCAATTTTCTGCCTGAGCCTTGGTAATATCTTCCAGATTTTATCTTCGGTACCTCCAGCTCTCTCATCAGCTAAGGTAAAATAACTTTAATTGAAACAGTTTTGATTGAAGCAACATTTCCACCTCTTTTACTGACACCGCTGACGCCTCAGCTCGTTGCCACGAATCATTCCAGAGACAAAAACAATCAATTAATTTAACGAGACAGCTTGTGTCTTTGTTCTGATGGTGGACTCATTAAGCCCAACTAATTAACTGCGCTCAAATGTACATTAATAATCTTCACTTTATAGCCAAGTTAGAATTTATTAATGTGTGGCTCTAAAAGACAAATCAAAAGGACATCATATATCATATTTAGGCTCCTAATGGGAATGTGTTTTGAATCTAATCTTGTAAAATAGTTATGATTTAAAAAAAATGTGGCCATTGACAACTTTTAAAGCATTTTGAAACCATTGAAATAAAAGTCCTGTCATTTAAACCCTTAGAAGCACATAATTAAAATTATGAGTATGGTGTTTGTAAATCAGGGGCTATGGATTTTAGATTCTGATTCATTTACAGCATGGGTAAATGACAGATAACAGATAAACAGAAGAAAAATAAGAATCATTAATAAATATCTAAAATCATATTGCAGGGAAAAAAGTGCAGAGAACAGTTTAAGAGTCAGAGTTCATGAGCCTCAGAGACTGAGAAAAAAGGCTGTTTATCAGTCTCGTTCTCAGGCCTTTAACGTCAGCTCCCATCCCAGTCTGTTCTAGAAGATGTCAGGGCGCTCTCCCTTAGAGGTGTGTATTGGCAGTAATCTGGCAATATGATATATCACAATATTGGCGAGACGATACGATATATATTATCTACAATATATTGTGATACTAAAAGTCAGATGATACTTGCATCTTTTAAGGCTGAATTTAATGGAAAACTCAGGCCAGACACTTCCAAAGACACATCCAGTGTTATTGCAAGATTGTGTTGTTCTGTCAGAATGAAGGCAGTAAAAACTGCTGCCCCCTAGCAGTCAGACTTGGAATTGCACCTCAAAAAGAAATACAGAAAATGTTTGTATGTAAATTCTAGGGGTGTAACAATATGCAAATCTCTCAATACGATAATGTCACGGTATGAACCTCACGATACAATATTTATTGCGATATTGTGGGGAGGCTCACGATAATAAGACTCCCAACATAAAATACTTTGACTGGAATCCTCCGTGCTGCGTTCACCGCTGTAGCCTCCATACTCCATGTTTGTTTGTCTTTGCTGTGTGAGCTGCACGCACTCCCATTGGCGAACTGGTCGATGACGCGGAAGCAAAGGATCATGGTCTATGTAGTTTACTTTGCTATGCTCCCGTGGACCAGACTGAAAAGTGTTATTTTTACCTCAAGACGTACTGTACGATATCGTGACAAGACCACGACGATATTGTGGCCATTTTACTACAACGATATCGCAATATTGCCAATATTGTTACAGCCCTAGTAAATTCTCAACAATAACTTGATATACTGCTTTTAAATATTGATTCTGTTTCATTACACGAAATATGATTTTGACATTTTCTTAAATCCCTCCCCTGTCCACACGTACAAAAAGAACAGCAGCACAGAGACTAGAATCTTTTAGCATCCTTGTGCAATAGAGCCTTTGGTGAACCTTTTTAATGATATGGTCTGTGTTTGTAGCCCATGTAAGGTCAGAAGTCATGTGCACACCTAAGTATTTTGCTGATTTCATCAATTCTGGCTTCTCCTCAAGGACAGGGCTGTAAACGTTTCTTCAGAAGTCTCCTGTCATCCCTGTTGTCTTTACCACAATACTAGTTAGATTATTGAATCTAGGTAGGGGACAAATGATTCCATGCATCACTGAAAATTGCAGATGTGTTTAGAAATTTGTTCATACATGTTATTTAGCTTAAATGCTCTCTTTCGAAGCATCATGTGAAAATAATGTTGCTGATTGTAATATAAATATCAGTGATACACGTTTTGTTGTTCTGTGTTTTTTTTAATTGTTAACATATTCAAGTAAAATCTACCCATAGTATTATCTTTTTCTACTCTTTTGTGAATTTCTACAATAACAGAGAACACGAGAATCTGATACAATGACAGCTCTACTTGATAAAACGCGGTAATAAAAGACTGTTGAGGGATAAAGTGATCTGCTAACAAAAGCTTTGTCATCCTTGGTTTATGACGAATCTACGAAGCAGCAGTCAAATTACCAGCAGCAGCATGATGCAGGCATTTTAATGTGCTGCAGCCATCTGTAATAAGTCTAGTGGAGTTTTGAAGTGACGCCAAGAAATGTGGAGCCAAGTTAGTTAGCAACATCTGTAACGTAGCTGTGGATTTGTTTGCATTGTAAATATGTGGAATCTGACAGACGCCTTCACCAGGAAGCTGTAACAAAGTGAGTCATTTTTTTCCAACCACTCTGGTTGTGAGAATGTAAATAAGCCAGTGGGGTGATGTCGTATCTGCTGTAACGATGTTCTCTCTGTGAGACACTAGAGCGTCCCCGTGGGCCCTTAGAGCTGGACTCTGTTAAGATGGGACTGTGATGTCTGTGGGGGCGGCCTCGGCGGAGGAGTCTGGCCCGTGCTGATTGGCTCACTCCCCCGTTGAAGGGAGATGACATGACAGAGTGCTCAATTAGCCATCTGGTCGCCCACGGCAACAGTAACAAAGTGGTCTCCGACAGGCAGCGGACAGTGGGGTAATCAGAGGAGCTTGTTCACCCTGACGCGCCGTAAACGGTTATACAAACCAGGCAAGAGATAAAAAAATGCAAACGACGATGAAGGTCCCGTGAGTAAGAACATGCAATCATTCAGATGATTACAGGAAAAAGAAAAAAGATGCATTATTGAGCTGTTTAGCCACAGGGCAAATACACATTCACCACATTTAAATTAAAAACACGCTGTTTGACCTCCTGATCCCACTAACTGCCTTGTGTTCAGCTGCTCACTGCTTAACAAAAACAAAAACAGCAAATTAAAAAACCCACTGAGTCCTATTATGTAGCGCACAACAGACTTCTGATTCAGAGTGTGTGTTCATCTTTTTATTATCGTCACCGAAAAGCCTGCTGGATGAATTTTTAATGTGCCACGAGATTTGAGGTGTCAGAGATGCTGCTGCTGCTGGGTGGCAATAACTAAACTTTTTTCAGTCTCTGAAACCCCGATGTGTCGTTAAGAAAAGAATGATGTCAAAAGTAGGAGGCATTGCGGCAACGCTCGGTTTCTCTACAAGGGGAGTAAAGATCGCTTCGTTGCTGTTGTTTAGGGATGAAACTTTTAGCCAAACATTCACAAGAAATTAAGTGGAAGGGTTATAGCAAATAGTGTCTCCATTTATGAGAAATTTTTCCAAAAATGTGGAGCAATCCTGGGGAAAACTGGCAATGCTTCAGTGATTCCAACTAGGTTTTCTAATCTATGTCTCTGTACTAACCTCCTGCTGTCAGTCAGCAAGAGCGGGTCCAAGGATAGCATTGAGTGTTGACTAGTCTACATTTTTCTATGGGCAGAGAATTATCACTCCTTTTTAAAGCTCATATTGTAGCACATCTGCAGGGCTGAAAATGAGGGACTATTGGAATTAAACACTATAAATATGAGCTAGTTTGTGAACATGGCTACCTTTGGTTAGGATGCATTAGCCCTTCGAGAATAACAGCTTTCCAAGTCAGCAACATATTTGTTATTTTAATTTGCAGCATTAGCTTATTTTTCACCCTGAATGCTTATGGTAACCAGACCAAGGGGGATCCATATTCAAAAGACAATAACACAAGATAAAAACACAACTAAAAAAACAAGCATACCTATAAATATACATATACATTGGTGTTCAATATGCTTTAAAGAGTGAGATCTTCACAGGTATGGAGCACATACTGAACTTCCTTCTCAGTGTATTTGCCTGTGCATACAGCTTCTTCCGCTGGTGAAAAATATCCTTGTCATCACAGTTCATCATCAGTAACATGGCCCAAGTAGGTGACCTCACCGCACACACAGTGCAGCGTTAGACAGGTAAAATTCAGGAAACGTTAGCCTCCTGTCTTCTCTTATTCTGAGTATCAAGATCTTGTTTTTTTACATTATATTTTACATCAATAAAATATAGATGTTATGTATAGATGATAGCTGTTGAATGCAAGTATTTTAAGTATCCAAAGGTAGTGTCTTAACTTAACTGAGATTGGTCATTGTTGGCTAGTATTCTGTGCTCCAACACAGATGATCAAATTATTACTCTAGTGGTTCTCAAACCTTTTCTGCAGGGACCCCCTTTATTGCGCAAGGAATCTTTTGCGCCCCCACCACCCTCCACCCACCCACCCACGAGTGTGCACACAAACAGATCTTTGTTTGGTTTTGATTGAGGCACAACACACACCTGTCTCACATTGGATGTGGCCCACCGTTTTGCAGGTAAAAACAAGAAAACAAGATAAGCTTCATCATATGTTTTTATAATTATTTTTTAAATCATACCCCCCCTCCTGCAATTGCACCGAGCCCTCCCTAGGGGGCGCGGCTTTGGGAACCACTGAATTACTTTGTCTATTTTTTTATACACAATTATGATTAAGTGTTTGCTCAGTTTGAAGTAAAATTTTAATTTTAAGTCCTCGTTCTTTGAGAAACCGTGTGATAAGTTGGTCACACTGAGTTGCATATGCATGTTGAACATTTTCTTCAATCCCTATTGCGGCTCTTAGCCGCAGAAAGGAAATAGATGGGAAAAAGAACCAGTCAGTAAAAGCCAGTCTCTTATACGTCGCAGGGAAAATTAAAATATGTGGCCTCGCCCAACTTGGCTTGCAACCATGGGAAGGAGAGAGCATATTGGCTTGTAGGAGCTAACCATTAGCAATAGCAACTCCCACTCCTCCAACAAAATTCTACTTCCTGAAACAGGAGCGCTAGAGCTTTTTTTCCCCCACAGCAAACGACTCACAAGGAATTCATTCATACCAGAGACCACCAAGGCCTTCAAGCATTTCTGCAAAACAATGATTTTATAAAGAAATACATTTAGTTGAATTTTTATGGCATTTTTAAGCAAAGTTCAGAAGATTTCACTTAAAATTAGCCTTCAGGAAGTAGTTTCAACACTTATTTATCTGACAATTTGTTTTCTTTTTATGCTCTATGTGGTCTCCAGAATTTAGCATATGGGAATACAGTGAGCATCAAGAAATAAGGAAAAAAAAACAACTAAAAATAAACAAGACACCACCACAGTGGAAGCTTTTGACGATAAGGAATAGAGCCCATCATTGAAGCTGCCCTCAGGGGTTCTTATAGTGTGAAGACACACGGCCTCAGAGGGCTGCGATTGGCTTTTTTAAAATAGAATCTGGGATGGTAGTATGCAAATGAACGTGTACCAACAGTCTCCCAAGTGAGCAGGTGTGGGTGGGAGGACGAGGCCCGTCGGGCCTACGTGCATGCACTTGCATTTACGCAGAGAGAAGGAGCTAATGAAGTGGCCACGCTCGGCTATCAGTGGAAGTCCTAACACCGGAGTTACAAATGAGCCACTGTGGAGGGAACGGCGCTCTGGCACGAGCAAGCTGACAGCTTCTCTTTTTATTCACCATCACTGGGGGGAAACGTTGGGGTTTTTCCCTATTTTTACTTTTACAAACTGGGAGCGTGATTCACACTGTGAAGACAGGCGGTGGTGATATTTTCCGCACACTGGTCCAATTTAGAGTTTAGCTGAGAAGTGACGATTCTTCATGGTGTCTGATTGTTTATTGCTGGCTCATCCCCGGTGTCCCAGGGGGTCATGAAATTGGGAAAAGACCGTGTTTGTCATCATTTTCTTTTAAGATAGTGTCTTCTTTACAGCTCTGTGTGCTGGTTGAAGAGGAGCCTGAAGTGAGCCCTTGCTGTGAAAACATGTTTTTACAAGATAACTGAATAGAGAAAAACTACCGATGCAGCCATAAACAGTGGCGTCCCACTGCAAACAACTGAAATATCTATGTCTTCCCGTATGTCACCTAGCATGTGTGCAATTGGTAACATGGTGAAAAATTCAGCTGTAACCCAAGGCAAAGTTCTTTTAAAACTCCAAAAACAGCTTTAAACTCGGTTTTGTCCCCAATATTGGCTGCTGCACATCTGCTTTTATTCTCGCCTCTATCTTTTCTCTGTCAACACCGAGCTAAGCAGTTGGGATGGCGTCATATGGGTATTGAATTGTTCCCTGATCCTACTAAACAAAACACTAGGAGAAAAAAAAAAGAAGAGCCAACGGAAAAAGTTCAATTTCTGTTTAATGAAAATTTTCACGAGTCTATGGGAAAACTCAGGGGGCCAAATGCACAAGAACAATGCAGACATAACTTCCAACAGCTTTGTGTAAAGTGACAATGTGTCTGACTGTGGATAAACGTCAGCAGGGGGAATCTGGTCAGTGTTTGAAGGGAAGCTCAGTCTTCTCGCTGCACCAATACGGCTTCTTTCTGGAGTTAAAAATAAACGGAAGCAGCCTGCTTTTAGCCACGTATAGACATACTGTCACCTGCACTGAAGGAACTAGAACAGGCGTGAGCTGCATTTATTTTCCTGAGGACCATTTAGACTTTTTTAAAGGAATAAAATGGGGCCACACAATGAATTACGTTTGGAAAAATACAGCCAGAGAAAGAGTTCCTCTGTTTTTCTTCGATAAAGACCACCATCTGATTTGTCTTTGTGAAAAAATTGTATGTTTGACTTTTGTGCATTTATTTTACAGACTGATAGTTGTTTTGTTTGTAATAAAGTCACACATATCAAACCCATTGTTCTTAATAGACATTGAAATGATCAGCCACACACCTTTACATTATAATTCGTCTCAACTCAAGACTTTTTCACCATAGAAATGTAATGTAAATTTTCACATTTTTATCTCAACCTTTAGGGAAACGGACTACCTCTCATCCAGTATGGCACTGTGCTGCAACTGTTGGCACCTACGCAGACACAAACTTGCAAGAAAATTTACCAATTTTATATTTAATTCAAGCTTAATTTAGCAAAATATTTTAGTTTTTTCATGACATGCCTGCAACCAAATTGTGTCGTGCAAATGTTCTTAGCAACTAATTGTCAGAATTATGTCTGAATTTAGTTTGTGATTGACCCTCAATTTAATTGCAATTTGGTTGCCAACCCATCTCAAAGTTGTCTTACATTAGTCACTTTCTGACTAAAATATTTTAAACTGAGAAGAGTTCTACAGTAGAAGCCTGCTATGACTTTGGGACCTACAACTTATGCAGGAAAATTGATAACCCTAGCAAACACTGGGAGACATTTCAGGAATTGTGTTACAAAAGCAAATCAGAATTTACTGCCCAGTGAGATACTGGATTTAGATATGAACTTCTATGGTTGATTATGAGTACCCATCTGTTTGGACACGCTCTTCATACTACTTGCTAAGCAGCAAGACATTTGTCCTAAATATGACAGAGATAAATATACATTAGAGCATTAAATCATTGCCAAAAAATGATACAAAAATTTGGTTGGGTAAAGTACTACCTTCGGACCAACAAACTTACTCTATGTTATAGTAAGTGGAAAAGTCCAGCACTTCCTCCACTGGCCCTGAATGATGGCATTGAACATAAATCTTGGTCTGCAGGGCCAGCAGAACTGTAATGTCAGGATATAATGAGCAGCTAGATTGGGATATTAGGAGAATCCTGTTTTCCAATGCTGTCAATGTTTTAAAAACTTACTCTGAAAAGACTGAAAACAAGACAACACCCTTACGATGGAATCTGACCCTGGGTTAACATCACTTTCAGGAGTAGCTTCCTTGTGGCAACTTGCAAAGAGCCGGTCTGACTGTTGTCCCTGAGGCGACGTCTCCCTGAAGCCCAGGAGTAGTGTCAATCTGTCACAGCAGCATTTGGGTGGCCTGACCCAGTGTTTGCCAGTTTGTTAGTGTAGTTGGACATCAACCTCCGCAGCCAAAGTCTGGTAAGGTCCATATTTGTCTGTTTGTTAACGATGAAGCTCTACAACTTCCTGACCCATAATGAGCACATAGACTGTGTGTGTCCTACGCTTTTCACACAGACACACATGTATCTGCTCCCCTGTCTTTCTGCATGTGTGTTTTCTAGCACACCTCAAGTAAATTGCCATATCCATGGTGACCAGGTGACCCGTGCTAGCAATTAGCGAGTCCCTAACAGGCTCTGTGCTGGCGAGTGTACACAGATGCACCGCATACATTATGTAAAATTCAGTCCCAGAGAAAGTCATTCTCCCCGTCCCCAGCCTGCGTACTCTTTAATCTGATACATTCTCATCATCAGCCCCATGTGGCAGCACACACCCATCACAAAGAAGCCACACGACGAGCTACATCTGTGCCCACGACGGTGGGAAACACGAGGTGGGTAATACAAAGGACAGTTGGGGAAAGTCGGAAAGAGGCAGCAGAACTTTAAACTTAAAACTTGCTGGCTTTAAATTTGTGTTTTTCTGACTTCCTTTGCTCACCATGACAAAAAATAAACTCCTACTGAGCTGTGAAAGTGTCAACCAGCACAGTAGTAGAAGTTTAAAACATGATCTGCTTGTTAACATATGAAGAAAATGGTGGCATGTGGCCCCCATCTAGTGTAAAGGAGACCCAACAGTATTATTTATTCCATTCAAGTCTGGCCAGAAGAATAAATCAATTTCTCTGTTTGGCTTCTGCTTTTGGGAAACTCCGAATCACCTGGATTACAAAATACCCCTAGAAAAATGTCTCTATTGTAGCCCCAACTTTTATCTGAGCAGTTACTGATGGTTTCAGTTAAGTTTAGATCAAAAGATGCATTGCTTACCAGACAGTTTGTTGTGGTGCAAAAACTCCATCTGCAGTTTTTGTCCAGCATGCTGGGCCAGGAGATAAGGAGTTGAGAAAGTCGGATCTCCAGTGGCACACATAACATCTGCACCACTGAACACCAGCATCATGGTCTGAAGAACGTCGGGTGTCAACACAGCTGCACATAGTGCCTGCATGCATAAAATAAAAAACACACACATGTAGGTTTCTGAATATTATACCACTGCTTGAACTACTAGAGGCCTCCTAAGATCTTGACACCATTTATCCGATCTTTCCATTGTTTGCTTCAGATTTATCTAAAGGCTCGCCTTGGAAGAAATGACATTGATGGAAGAAAATGTTATGGAAATAGTAAGTGTGGAAGTAAGCAATGGCACAGCGAAAAATATACTAATTAGCTGTGTTTATAGAGCACCTGGCTCTTACATCGAGACATTCTCTGACAAAATAAGTGAGGTGACTGATGAAATCAAGAACAAACCCTGGTTCTTGTGTGGAGATTGTAATGTTAATTTAGATCATTCTGAGAACATCGAGTGATTTTCTTGATTCAATGTGTAGTTTAGGTTTATTCCCCTTGATCAATAAAGCAACCAGGATTACTTCACACAGCGCAACAATAATAGATAATATATTCACTAATAAAAAGGATGATGTTATGAGGAGTGGAATATTGATGACAGATATCAGTGATCATCTACCTGTTTTTGCAATATTTAAACACAAACATCTGACTAAGCAAAATATATATCTCAAATGTCAAAAGAGATAAGTCAGTGAAGCCCTGGAGGCACTAAATAAAGATCTTGTAAAACAGAACTGGGAAAGAGTTTATGTCAGTGATGTTAATGCTGCATACTCATCCTTCATTAAAACACTAATGAAATCATATTACAAAAATTGTAAATTAAGGAATACGGTGAAGAATAAAAGAAATAATCCGTGGATGACTAAGGGAATAAAAAATGCTTGTTCAAAAAATAATCATCTGTATAGGTGTTTCCTAAAGGCCCAAACAAAAGAAGCAGAAGATAGATATAAAACCTACAAAAATAAATTAACAACAATAATTAGGAAACAAAAAAGGGATTACTATGGTGAATTATTGAATAAGAATAAAGATAATACTAAAGCTACATGGGGAATAATAAACAGTGTCATTAACAGAGATAAAACAAAATCTAAAATACCAAATTATATGGTCAAGGACAATAAAGAAATGTATGACGGTAATGAAATCATTAATGAGTTCAACAAATTCTTTGTAAATATTGGGGAGAGTCTAGTGGATAAGAAACCAATAGTAGAAGATACATTGAATACAATAGTTAATAATGTCAATAATATTTTCCTTGACAAAGTGGAAAAAGATTAAATAAGAAATATTGTAAAAAACTGTGGAAACAAACAATCAACCGATGTTGAGGAGAATCTGTTATGAATCCATTCACTTACATCTGTAATCTGTCACTTTCTACAGGAATTTTCCCTGACGATATGAAAATTGCTATTAAAAGTGGTGATAAACACAATTTTACTAATTACAGACCAGTGTCACTGCTTCCACAGTTTTCCAAAATACTTGAAAAAGTTTTTGTATCAAGGTTGGATAAATTCATTGAAAAAAAATATATTTTAAATCATGAACAGTATGGATTTAGGAGTAAACATTCAACTTCAATGGCAATAATGGAACTAACTGATAAAATAGTAACAGCAATAGATAATAAACATCCTTTTATTAGTATTTTTATTGATTTAAGGAAAGCATTTGATGTTATTGATCATGCAAGAATACTTCAAAAATTACAACAGTATGGAATACGAGTGGCTCATCAATGGGTCAAAAGTTATTTAGATAACAGGAAACAGTTTGTGCTGTTAAATAACTTAAAATCTGAACTGAGTGATATTTGTTGTGGAGTGCCACCAAATAGTTCCCGAGCGCGGCCACAGCTGCAGCTCTCCGCTCCCCACCACGGGGATGGGTCAAATGCGGAGATGTAATTTCACCAGTGTGTGATGATGACTTGGGACTTTAACTTTCTATTTGGTGGTTACTCCCCAATCAAACCCCTTAATGCTGAGTGTCAAGCGGGGAGGCATTGGGTCAAGAAGGTACAACTTATGACATATGTGACCCTTGCAAAGAACATGTCTGCATGGCATGATCCGTTAGCCCGTAGCAGCACCTTCCTTCAATATGAGAATGTTGTGCCAGTATGGGGTACTATTTGGGGTGCAATCACTGGCACTTGACAGATCTTTGGCGTAACTTTGATGTATAGAACATCACAGGGATAGGGAAAAATTTGGTCAGTACTAAAAACATAGCAGTCATGACTGCCTTCACATTGATGGAAGTTCTTCAGATTTGCAGCAATTCAGCCACATTATAATGTGTTGTGTAAAGCCAGTCATACAACTTTTAGCCCATTTTGAGCCGATTTTCCCCTTGTGCGAGAATTATCATGTATACGGGGGTAACGAGAAACGATTAACACCTCACGACATGAAAGCTCCCGATCAGCAATCGCATGAAAATCAATAATGTTTAAAATTCAGCTCATCCCTTGTGAGGGTACCGCACTGTTGAAGCAGTGCAGCGAACCCAATTGTACCACAACCGCTCACACAATGCATGTGCTATTTCCATGTCGACACACGTCGTCTCTTTTAAATTTCACACTTCCCCCCACACACAATGGTAAGGATTGTCAAAAAAGCATGTTTGCCGTGTTGATTTCAAATAAAACGGATCCCAAAACATCGGTTTGCTTCCTTTCATTCATCTTCCTCCTACAACCCCCATAAACCCATTTATCCTCCTATAACTATGGCAAGCCTGAATAACAACACAACTTTCTCCAGGCCTTCCGGGTTCTTTGATTTGAAGGTCCGACATGTAAAAAGTACAATTTTTAGCATATTATTAGGTCTAACGTGATGCTACCACAGGTACAGTGTGAGCAGTCAGGTCAAGCCTGAGCAGTGGGTTGTACAGCGTAAGAACATTACATATGAGTTGTGTTTGAGATGTGGTTGAATACAATGACTGAAAAGTTGCAGTGGAGAGGTTAGTGGGGTTGTTCTCCTGAAAGATGGAGGCTTAAGAGACAGTATCCTAACTGTATAGGCTGTCAGTTTATCAAAAGAGAACCACACACAAATGGTCCTTTGTTCCACTAATTCCTTGATTAACAAGTTCCTTTTGACTGAGCTAACCAGAACATCTGGTGAAACGAAGACCAATTCTTTCAACAAGTGAATCTTGATATTTATTGATCATAGGTCTTATCCATCAAATTCCAACTATTACTGTCTATTTTCTGCTGTGACAGCATAGTAGAAGGCCCTATTAAGGGGGTAGGGACTCATTGAATTTTTGAAAAGGTGGGGAAAATCACCCCCCAGACAATGAGGCAGTGACAATCCCTGAAAAAAGAAGTGTGGTCTCACTCCCATGTAGGAGGAACACCCCCGAGTTACTGCGCTCGAGTCGTATGCATGAATGCCTGGTTGATAGAGGACAAAGAGTCTATAAAGTGTCAGAAAACCATATAAAGTTTGGAAATGAGTTCCCCTTCGCTGATCTCAAAAGAGAATTTAAAATATGATCAAACTTTAATACACCCCGTGGGAATCATTAAGGCTCTGATCCCTGTGAAAAAAGCAATATAGCAAATAAGAACAGTACAAATGGGCCATATTAGCTATAATGAAACACACAATTTCCGAGAAGAGAAATGTGGGAATAATGATGTGAAAAACAATGAAGTGGGCAAAAGAAAAGCAGCGAACCGCATTAAGCAAAATACAGTGACTATACTAGATGAAAATCCTACAAAGGCTGAAAAATATATACTGTTTGAATCTAAAAAGTAAGGCATGCTTTTTCAAAAACAACCTCAATGCATAGCCGAGAAAAGAAAATAATCTAAGGTGTGAATAGAAAAGCATATTTCATATTTGGTGTAAAGTATACAGCATTAATATAGCTTTGAATGTTTCAAACAACAATTTATGCAACCAACTGTGCAAGGAATGTAAATATTTGAAGAGTATTACATACATATTAAACACGTTCATAAACTCCCAAATTAGGCGGATAATGTCAGTCTCAATGAGTCATCTTTAACTCTCATCAAATCAGTGCAGGAATTGTTCTCTCTTTTTCTTTAACACAAAGTAGAAAAGTCTATAACACATTTTGGTACAATTTTCAAACAAATAGGTGCTAAAATAAGAACTGGAAAAAATTGCAACTGTTCCCAGGTCAGACAGCTCCAGTATGCATGTATTAGGTTTGCTGGTGTCTTATGGAGGCCTTTTCATAACCAAATTCTGATGGGTGAGAATGTCACATCATCACCAACCATTCCATCCATCCATTTTCTTCCGCTTATCCGGAGTCGGGTCGTAGGGGCAGCAGCTTAAGGAGGGAGGCCCAGACTTCCCTCTCCCCAGCCACTTGGGCCAGCTCCTCCGGGGGAATCCCAAGGCGTTCCCTGGCCAGCCGAGAGGTATAGTCCCTCCAGCGTGTCCTGGGTCTTCCTTTGGGTCTCCTCCCGGTTGGACGTGCCCGGAAAACCTCACCAGGGAGGCGTCCAGGAGGCATCCTAACTAGATGCCCGAGCCACCTCAACTGGCTCCTCTCGATGTGGAGGAGCAGCGGGTCTACTCCGAGCCCCTCCCGGATGACCGAGCTTCTCACCCTATCTCTAAGGGAGAGCCCAGACACCCTGCAGAGAAAACTAATTTTGGCCGCTTGTATCCGCGATCTCGTTCTTTCGGTCACTACCCAAAGCTCGTGACCATAGGTGAGGGTAGGAACGTAGATCGACCGGTAAATCGAGACCTTTGCCTTTCGGCTCAGCTCTCTCTTCACCATGACAGACCGGTACAACGCCCGCATCACTGCAGATGCAGCACCAATCCGCCTGTTGATCTCACGCTCCACCCTTCCCTCACTCGTGAACAAGACCCCAAGATACTTGAACTCCTCCACTTGGGGCAGGACCTCGTCCCTGACCTGGAGAAGGCATTCTACCCTTTTTCAACTCAAGACCATGGTCTCGGATCATCACCAACCGTGGTGGTTAAATTATAGGGTATGTCTCATTTCCATCAAATCATGGTAGCAAACCCATATAATCTCATCAAACTCTGGCAGCAAGAGAATTTAACCAACATCTCATCCTCCAACTCTGATGGGTAAGAAGGTCTCCATTTTGCCTTTTCCAATATCACCTACGCTGTGCGGCTCGACTCTGTGCTGCCTGACTCCAAGGCCTTTCCACTGGTAACAGGTTCATGGTTGCCACTCCATTTTTAGTACCAGCTCTGATGTGGTTCCAAGCATAATGAGCCAGGTCAAAAATGCAACGTCGGAAGACTGCCGGTCACTGATTGGCTAGGGAGTGGAGTCACCCACACTCCTGCACTTCCACCTTGCTGCCTGCAGCCGTTTCCGGGTCTCTACTTTTCAGAGTCTGATGAGAAGACACAGAGTGAGCAGAATGTTCAACAACACTACTTTGTCCTCCATTACTTCACTATGTTGGATACAGATCTCCTTGTGCTACTTTTCAAATTGCAGGGGATATCCTACTATTGAAGAGCCCACCCATTAGAGCTTTTTTCTCAACTGTAATGGAAAACCAACCAAACCGTGAAGAGTTGGGCCACGCTGAGTGGGCACTTGTGGAAGAGGGCCAAATGTGACCAGACTTTGTTGGAGAGAAGACGTCACTGTCTTCACTTGGTGGTGAGAACATCTTATTAACCTTCAAACTCCTGTAGTGGGAACATCATCAAAATCTAGTGATGATGATAGCTACGTTTGCATGGGCACAAGTGATATAGAAATATATATATTTGTGCTGTTTTGTAATCACTTAACCAGTTAAAAGTCTGTCTTTGTTACTTTGCTGCTTCGCACTCAAGTGTCTGTGAAACTTGTTATTTAGCGTTTCGCACGCGATAGGGAACAGGTGGTTTCTGCCAGAAGCCTGAGTGGAGATAAGAAAGATGTGAAAAACGCTAAGTCCCGAGGGAAAGTGGCGATGGGGAGACGGTGTGATAACCACAGCCCCCCCCCCCCGAAGGAATGTGTGTCTGGGGACTTAGGGCATAAAGGAAAAGAACAGGAAAGAAGGAGTTAGAGTCGTTTTGCGGTGGGTTCATGCACGGACGCCCAGTTCAGTGGAAGCGTGATCTACTTTGGGGTGTTGACTCTCCACTCCACTCAGACAAGCGGTAAGAGCTGAGGTTTTCATGTGCTTTCCACTATGTTTGTAAACTGCTGATGTAGCTTCAATAAAGTCTTTAACTTTGAAATACGTCGTAGTATGAGCCATTCTTGTGTGCCTACCTGAGTCGAGCCTGGTAAAATAAAGTAAAACTGTTTCAAAACATTTTTGGCGTCACGAACAGGATCATTAAACTCAGGCTACACACAGAAATGGCTTCTTGTTTTGGAGTGTGGACGCGGAAGTGGCGTCGGAATCAGAAGAATGTGGAGAACGCGGAAGTGGCGTCAACTCCCGTCTTCGGTTGGGAAAATGAGATGTTCAGAGAAACGGGAGACCTGTTACGGAAGCGTGGGGGGCACCCCGGGCCGTGGGCAGGGCCGTTTTCTGCAGCGAGTACTGCCGCCGTGCATGATCGCTTGCAGCGTGTTGAGGTTAGAGATAAAGCTCCGTTAGCTGGCATCAGAGACATGATGTGGATTCTAGCGGAGGCTTGGAAGGAGCGAGTCCTTTTGTTGGACGAGGTGCGCTCCTCTGAACATGTAAAGAGCTTGCAGTGTGTGAAGTTAGAGACGAGAGTGGAACAACTTGACCAGGAAAATCAGGACTTAAAGAGCAAATTAACACACATGCAGAGTTTAATGGAAAAATCTGTCACACACATTTCAAAAACAAACCGCGCTCAGGGACGTAAGCGTCCCAGGAAAGTGAGCGGTAAACAAGTGTGTTCATTTGTGACTGGAATGTCAGATCAATGGGATCCAGAGACGTGGGATGGAGATTTGTGGGGAGATGATGAGGAATGGGAGCCCGTAAAGCCGGACCCAGCTCCTCGGCCTTCCAGCCTGTACCCGTGTCTGAAGTCTCATAAGCAAATGCAGCCGATCAGTCGCAGGCGACAGGAACAGCAGGTGATTCCACCAGTAATGGGGGGGTTGGTAGATGGCAACGGGCAGCCAATAGTGGATGAGGATGGACAGCAGCGTCAGGGTTTGATCCCGCAAGCTCAGCCCGCCCCGAGATTCTTAACAATGATGGAAGATTACACACAAGAAGAAGTGTCACACATAAGCACCAAACTTAGACAGCGACCAGGTGAGCCCGCAGATACCTGGTTGCATAGATTAACTGAAGAAGGTGGAGATACGGTGCAGCTGGATAATGGAGATTATCAGCGATTTGCAGGATTGTGTACAGATAGCAGGGTGAACATTGAGTACAGAACCTTCGGGCGTATGATGAATGAAGGGGATGCTTTATCTCTCGCTGACATGTATGGGTTAGCCTGCCAGTCAGTNCTGGAGGACGCAGCTGATCACCGCTGTAGACCAGCTTAATAACCGTCCAGTGGGGTCAGGAAGCACCCCTTTAATCAGAATGATTGCAGAAGAAGGGGTTGAACAGACGACACAACCCATCCGAATGTGGAAAATAGATCCAGGTGCTGAAATGCCGTTACGGGCGACACCTGGATCCGCAGGTGTAGATCTACGAACGTTGCGTGTAGAAACTATAGTTCCCAACACCGTGCAAATCATTAAAACAGGATTAGGTATTCAGTGTCCACCTGGAACATATGCTCACGTGTTACCTAGGAGTGGTCTGTCATTAAAAGGGTTAACCATTCAGGCTGGAGTGATTGACGCAGACTATCAAGGAGAAATAGGCGTAGTGTGCAGACTGATGAGTGAGCAACCATTGGTTTTGGGAAAAGGTGATAAAGTTGCACAGTTGTTGGTAAAACCATGCGTTATGGGAGAAGTTTTGGAAATACCTAAACCCTTGGTAGTTACTGCCAGGGGAGATAAAGGTTTTGGTTCCACAGATCAACCCGGAGCTAAAGTGTGGGTGAGGCAACAGCATGGTCCTCCTAGGCCTGCTGAGATCATTGCCCAAGGGACGGACGCCACCGTCAGTATCCTTTATCCTGGAGAAGAGAAATGGGTTAATGTACCTGTAAATAAATGTTATAGAAGAGAAAATTAATGCTTGTCATTCTATATCTAAGTTTTGTGTCTTTGTAGATTGATGTCGTGGTGGGAGTTGCTGGTGGGACGGCCCAGGGAGGACCAACTTGGACAAGCGCAGAAGGATCGACAAGGACAAGCGCGCAGACGGAATGGGGACCAATGGAGGCCTCGGAAGTGGTGGTGTCGCCTTCTGGGTCATGTGCCTCCTTGCCGTTGGTGCCATGGCCCATCTCCGTCTCTGCTGGGGAATGACTGAAGGACAAGAGCTGTTTGAAGTCCAACTGTTCCAATTGGCATGGTTCCCAGCCAACACCACCCGGATACAGGAGACGTTTCAGTGTCAGGCTGGTCAGGTGTGTCGGTTCGGAAATCTCACCAGTGATTGTACTCTGCGTGGCTGTGAGAAGTGTTATCGCAATAGCAAAAATATTCCGGTGGTCGAACAAGGTTGCAACATCACCTTTACATCGAATGTTCATACGTGTCTCTATGATTTGTCGACCAAAACCTGCAAGGGTCACAACGCTACCACATGGTCTATGCGGGTCAGTGAGATGGTGGTGATAAGTAATGGCACTCCCATCACTGGAAGGAGAAGATACATCTATTACGTATGGGTGTTGCCTACCACTGCTGCGGCCACACGAACCAACATTGCTCCCCTTGTGCACACCTGTACCAACATGTCTCAGACTCAAACAGGTACAACGGTGTCCTGGAAGGTCAGGTTTCCCCGACTGCCAGCCTGCAAGCGACGACGACGAGCTTGGTATGATACCTTGCTAGGAGGAACGGGAACTTTGTACGGTATTGCTAATTCAGCTGACAATGAAGTTACCAGAACCATGCTGTCCGACACTGGACATTACTCGGCACAGGCAGTCACACAGGTGGCTGAATGGATGCCGCAAGCTATTATAGGTCAAAAGGAGAATGTGAATTTATGGAAAACATCATTGAAGTGGGAACTACAACTGTGGCATGAGACATATGATGCATTAAGTAATTTGTCACATATTGGTAATTGGACCGTGTGTACGTTACAAACTATGCATGCTGAGATGCAGAGAAACCGATTCCAATATAGTGTTATGACTAACAACTATCACACATGGAGAACGTTGTGGAACATTTCTGATCAGTTATGGTTACAGTTGCATGCTGAAGAGACTGTATGTAATTTTACAATGTGTACTGGCCGTTGGGTCCAGTATGATGTCACTACACCCAAGGTGGTGTGCAAGTATCAAGTATTACCGGTAATCACAGCCACTGGTTTCTGGTATTTACATGTGAGTGGAGAGTGGTGGGAACCAACATCAAACGTGACATATGATGCACGACACTGTGATAAAACTGATAGAGGGCTAGCGTGCAGCTTACAGGTGGGACATAGCAATCCATGTCTGACTGATTCAAAGGTTGTACTCTGTGATTGGACAGTGGAGCCGGCTGGGGAAATGTTTTGGCAAATAGGTCCAAACACTCTGTGTGTGGCCACCATGAAGAACTCCTCGCAGGTACCTTCAGTCCCTTTTACTGGTTGCCTAAAGAATGTACATCTATGGCGTTGGGGTAACAAGACCTATCGATTGACTAATTACACTGTATCTAGTCGGCTGACTGCGATACAATGGGTGATTTTGAATACTCCCTGGACTCTCTCTCTGGAGCGTTTCAAATGCGCATTGGAACAGTCCACAGAGGTGTCACAAATGATAGAGTCTCATAGGTCTAACATCTCCAAACTCATGATGTCGACTTTGGTGGCCGGTGGGGGAGTGAAACATGTTGCTAAGATAATTGAACAAAGCTCTGCACATCATTGGTGGGACATATTCACAGGCATGTCTGTCACGGCACGGCAAACTATGGTTCCTCCGTTGTTGATATTAATGGTGGCTATTATATTCCTCACTTTCTGTAACATTTGTACCTGTGTGTATGTTAGAAGAATTAGACAGGAGGTAAATTGGGTCATATTGCAAAGACTACGATGAGAATTCGTGTCGTGATCAGAGATGAATGGTTTGGCCGGGTGCAGTATATGATTACTCTTTTCCCTAATGAACCGCCTGCATATGTCTTTGATTATTGGGTTTCTGGGAATTGCATATATAGAATGACCATGTGTGAATCGTCTGAAGAAGCCTGGAGGTTGTTGTGGCAGGAGTTGTTACGTTGGATTGATGATGAGGTTTTGCCTGCAACCCCAGAGGCTTATATTAATTGAATGATTGAAACATCAAGAGTGGAATGATATGGCAATTCTTTTATTTTTTTTTTTTATGCTGTTTGAATCATATATCAATTAATGATGACAAAACATCAAGAGTGGAATGATATAGAAATATATATATTTGTGCTGTTTTGTAATCACTTAACCAGTTAAAAGTCTGTCTTTGTTACTTTGCTGCTTCGCACTCAAGTGTCTGTGAAACTTGTTATTTAGCGTTTCGCACGCGATAGGGAACAGGTGGTTTCTGCCAGAAGCCTGAGTGGAGATAAGAAAGATGTGAAAAACGCTAAGTCCCGAGGGAAAGTGGCGATGGGGAGACGGTGTGATAACCACAGCCCCCCCCCCCCCCCCCCCCCCCCC
>SSNS01000334.1:586299-702487 GCA_006937985.1 Aphyosemion australe
GCATGCTACTGGGCGTTGTTGGAAACAGAGGCACAGACAGTTGGACATGAAGTGCTTATGAGAACTCAGATTCCTATCCTGACGTGGGTAATGAGCAACCCCACCACACACAGGATAGGCGTGGCCCAGGAAGCTAGTATCATTAAGTGGAAATGGTATGTGTCTGAACGCATAAAACCGGGAGAAAAGGGTGTGTCATTGTTGCATGAACAGGTAGCAGATGCTCCTGAGGTTGACGAGGTTCCCTTTGAGGTTAAACCATTGCAGGAGTCTCCTGTGAAAGCAGGAGAAAGGTGGGATGACCTAGAAGACACAGAAAAACAGAAAGCATGGTTCACTGATGGTTCCTGTCAGTATCAGGGAGGGAAAAGAAAATGGAAAGCAGGTGCTTTTAACCCGCAGCTAGGACAATCCCTTGAAGAATTAGGGGAGGGTAAAAGCAGTCAGTGGGCTGAACTTAAGGCAGTGCATATGGTAATCATGCGTGCAGGACCACAAGGAGTGCACATCTTTACTGATTCCTGGTCAGTGACGCAGGGACTGTTGACTTGGATGCCTACCTGGCATGCCACGCAGTGGAAAATACACAACAAAGAAGTATGGGGCAAAGAGCTATGGGAGGAGATCTGGGACAAGGCTCAACATGTGCCCATAACAGTTGTGCATGTTGACGCACATTCCAATGGACAGGATTCAGAAGCCCTGTTTAACAAAGCTGCGGACCAATTAGTAAAGATCATGACACAAAGACAGTCTAGTCCAGGTCTAGCTCGATGGGCTCATCACAAAGCGGGACACTGGGGAGTGCAGGGGACCCTGAAATGGGCCAGAGATCGAGGCATTGATTTAAAGGTAGATGATGTAAAAACAGCCATTGATGATTGTGAACAATGTCAACACCACAGGAAAGATACTCCACAACACCTTCATGGGCAAATTCATCGAGGGAAAAGTGCAGGACAGGTGTGGCAGATGGATTTTATTGGTCCTATGCCACTTTCTAAGGGATGCAGATATGTATGCACGGCTGTGGATACATACTCTGGAGTATTGGTAGTTCATCCTAGTAAATTGGCGAATCAAGCAGCCACATTGAAATGTTTGGCCCTGATCCAACAGTATTATGGACTTCCTGTGCAACTGCAAACAGACAATGGAACACATTTCACAGGAAATAGAGTAAAAGAGTGGGCAAAGACTAACGATGTTGAATGGATTTATCATGTCCCCTATCACCCTCAGGCTGCTGGACTAGTGGAAAGGATGAATGGTCTGTTAAAGGAGAAACTCAGGAAGCTGTCGAAAGGAAACAGCTTACAGGAGAAGGAATGTGTGTCTGGGGACTTAGGGCATAAAGGAAAAGAACAGGAAAGAAGGAGTTAGAGTCGTTTTGCGGTGGGTTCATGCACGGACGCCCAGTTCAGTGGAAGCGTGATCTACTTTGGGGTGTTGACTCTCCACTCCACTCAGACAAGCGGTAAGAGCTGAGGTTTTCATGTGCTTTCCACTATGTTTGTAAACTGCTGATGTAGCTTCAATAAAGTCTTTAACTTTGAAATACGTCGTAGTATGAGCCATTCTTGTGTGCCTACCTGAGTCGAGCCTGGTAAAATAAAGTAAAACTGTTTCAAAACAACAAGTAATCAAAATGAATGCCCCATCGGAATATTCTGATCCAATACGGCCCGATCGGGATGAAATTTCATTCCGATTGAGAGAGGTGGTTTTGTCCAATCGTCAATCCGATTGACGTCCACGTACACACCCATTTGGATTGTTGGAGTAAAATAATGCCCACTGCACACGTGTGCAACTTCAGCATGACGTCTTTCTGCATTTGCAGACGCTCAGGACAAGTCAAAAACATGACGGGAGGTAAACAGAAGTGGTCTGTTGCCGACACTATTATGCTCTGATCCAGATGCTCTGGCCATGACATAACGACTTAGACCCTGTAAAGACGTAGCAGCTGAAAACCCAAGGTCTTTTCTAGATGAGCAAGTATATGGATATATGGTTTTACAAAAAAAATGACCTAATTGTGTTACTAGTTGAAGTAAGAGTGTTAATACAATGGTTAAAAGTCTACTTGGCACAGCCAGGCCTGGTTCAATCGTCTCAAACTGTCCTATAACTACGTTCACTCCATCAGTTTTAGACAAAATAACAAGACAGATATCTATCAGGTCAAGACATTTGTACTTCAGAATGTTCTAACACCTCTACAGAGAGACAAACACAACTGAGTTTCACTTTTCATCTCCTCTTCTGTCGCCTTCAATAAAACTTTTAAATAAAAACAAACTTCTGCTGAATTTAATATGTGCCGAAGGTTGTTCAGTGTCATCTTGAAGTGTACATGAACAGAACTGAACTGAAACCAGGGGCCTTTAAACTTGTGACCGCAATGTACACTTTGTTCAATTCCTACTTTTCTAGCAGGATTACAAAAAGAAAACGTACAGTTTGTAATGTCTAGGCATCCAGACAGACTTTGTCAAGATGATTTACCATTTTCTGACAGCGTTCGGACTCAGATTAGCAGCTAAAGGAATCAAAAGAATACAGTCTGATCCGGGAAGATATTTTCCTTTTTCGGTTCATCTCTTTCTATCAGTGCAGTCAATTGATGTGACATTGTGCTCGATGACCTGTGACAAAGTAGATCAACGGAGGAGTCGAGTGGCAAATAGCGGAATTTCAAACTAACAACTTCTCCTTTCATCGGGCCGGGTCGAGTCGGTAGGCTGAATCGATCTGCCACAAACAAGCAATATCCGTCTGAAAGTGAGGGGACCGCGAGGCTGTGCTTCGTACACACACAAAACACAAAGTCTGCATCAATAAGACCCGCCCACCCACGCACACAGACGGGGTCGGAGCCGAGATAAAGATGTTAAAAGTTTCTAAATGTGCAGTTTCTGCAAAGTCTGATTCATCTTTATCACTAAGAAACAAAAGCTAAATTAACTGTGTGTCTTTTATCTCTTCAGGGCTCAAGTCGGGGTCACAATTGTGCAAAACAGTCCCATACAACGTGACCTTATTCTGTATTGTCTCTGGAAATGACCTTCTGTGTCACAGCAATTACTGTAACCACAAGAGACCGTGTGTGTATGTGTGTGTGCGCGTAATGATATAAGAAGCTCTTTTGACACTCCTTCTCTAGGTCATGTGGTCTGTGGAGACTCTGTGGAGGTCAATGGGATATGAGCTCCTAATGGTGAACGTGGGACTGGGAAAAAGCGAGAGCAGGATGAAGAAAAGGGCATCAAATGACAAAAATATAATACAAACGACGCAAAATAGAAACAACAAACTGGGATTATGTAACACAACGTCATATAAAGTGTGTTTTTTAAACTCAAAACGACACTTTAAATGTTAATTTCCCTGAGATTTGTGACCCTTGAGCCTAAAATGAAAAGCCTGTTAAATTTCCATCACTGATTTAACAACTGCATGAAAGTCATTGAGGAAATCGTCAGTATTGTTGTCTTTGTTCCACAGAGGACTCCCTCAGGAATAGGTTTTATAAAGTGTTTCATATTCATATTCTACGGTAAGTAAATGTGACACAGAAGTGGAACAACATGTCCACTGAGATTAGACTCAGTGTCCTTGTTTGTGTTACTTTTTGCCTGTTTTAAACATAAATTAATTGTGATTTATACATTTATATTAAGATAAAGAATGTCCATTCTGCTTGTATTCATGGTGTTGAGGTGAGGTGTTTATTGTAAATCTACAAAAGGAAGCCTGGACAGCAAAAGAACACAAGCAGTGTCTCTACCTTTTTCAGTCAGTAGATTTCCCTCAATACACACACACACACACACACACACACACACACACTTGCGTCTCCACTGGACTGACCCTTTTAGAGAGCCAAACTCTCAGTGTTTCTGTCACACTTCCTCTCCTGCTCCTCCCTCCAAGAAACTCCCACTGGAACACTGAATTCCCACAACTCAAGAGGAGCACCATACATGTCCACACACACACACACACACACACACACACACACACACACACACACACACACACACACACACACACACACACACACACTCACACAGAGGTTGCAGCAATAAAACCAACTCAAGTGTTTCCATTGTGGATCCTAATCCACTTTTGCTGTCTTCCCTTAGCCACTACACTTTTCACTCCTTTAGAAAAGAATCATACCATTTTTTTTTAAATGACAACAAAACAATAACACGAATCACCAATAGTTCAATTACATTCAAATTGGCAGTTTAAAAAGAATGTAAAATAAAGCTAAACAAAATGCAATAGTGAGAAAATGTGTTAAACTGCCATAAATTCCTGAACCACAATCATTTTTGCTTTCCATAGCCAAATCTGTCACATCGTTACATCACGCTAAACTTCTCGTTTGAACCTCTCTTTTGCATCCTGTAGATGATCACAGTGTAGAAAGGTAGTTAATCTGCACAAATCACAGAGTTTGTCTCACTATTCCTGCAAATAGGTGACCTCAATTTAGCAGTCTAGTTCATAAACCCTGTTTGAAACAACGATTGAATGCTCTCTACTGATCACTAATCTGCATTTGTTCAAAATTACCGCAAAAAAGGAGACATGAAAGCTTCAGGCTGGATTTGTAAATGCCAGTACAGTACTTATAAGCAGCATTATAAACTGTGTTTATGAATTCAGTTGAAAGCAGCAACTGTGAAGGCAGCTCTATGTTGAGCTCTGACCTGCTATAACTACTGACTTTCTTTTTAAAAGAAAGTAAGAAAATAGCAGGGCCCCTAAGATTTAGCATAGAAGGAATGTGATTTTATTGGTAATGGAGACTAAGTCTTAAAGAGTAGATATAGTGACAATCACAAGGTCAGATAAACACTCAGTGGGTATATGCTCGTTATTTAAAGAGAGCAAGCTAGCAACCTAGTATACCTTGTATAATATGAAAAGTATAAAGAGAGATTTAAATTAATTTCTTTAAAAGAATTCTACTGATTTATTTTTATTTTTCATCTGAAAAGGGCACTTGCTTGTTTTGGCAGCTACGGTTTTGTTACACAGGCTTTGTAACCTCACAGCACAGTGAAAAGGACCTAGATCCAACCATCATGTACCTTATTAAGCTGCTCCAGGTCATGAAAACCCTCCAGGACCTTCGTGTATTTCCTCTCCCGGTACTTCCTGCGAATGAAGGTGGCTCTCTGCTCAGTTGACGCCGCGCTATGAAGCTCCTCCTCCATGGGAAGGTTAGCAGCCCAGAAACTGTTAGCACTTTTGTTCCCCACCTCTAGGAAGAGCTTAGACACAAAAGAGTGATACAGTTAGCTAAAAACGGTTTGTAGATTAGCTATTTGAGCAACCGTCTCCACATTTTCATCCTGCCTATACCTCTCCAAAGCTTAAAAAGGAGTAGTTTACAAAATATTTAACAGGTATCTGGATATTATAAACATCAAAGTCACATTTCAATGTGGCTTAATGGAAAATGAAAACAAAAGACAGATATATCAGATAGCTTTAAAGGCCCCATGTGGGATATTCATAGAAATCATGGTAAAAATTGCGACTCTTTAGCGCCATGCAGTTCAGAGTAAGTATTGCAGCTACGGTGGCCCACTCAATAAGGCAACAACTCCAGCGTTCACTCCAGCCATCTGGTTCGTTTTTTTTATAAAAAGCATGAGATTGATTTAGTTCCAATCGCTGTAGCCTACAAAGCATATAACTACTCCACCAGTTAAAAAACATTTTTTAATGACTGTTCAGTCTTAATGCATAATGCCACGCGTACACACACACACACACACCCGAAGAGACGACGCGCGCACCCCCACCCCCGCGACGAGGCGGCGCAATCCGTCAACCCCCTCAGTCAACAAGCATCACGGCTGTAAACGTGTCTAGGGGAAACACTGCTGTTAGCTGTTATATCAACCTACCAGTCCTGAAGGAAGCTATCATAGCTGCCACCGATTCACACACGGAAGAGGGGTGGCATCAGCTGTGGCGTCCGGTGTCATGTGGATCAGAGCAGCGGAGTAAACAAGAGTCTGCCGGTTAGTCATCAGCTGATCGTGGCACACGGTGTGAGCCGCAATGAAGATCGAGATGGAGCTAACATCAACCACTGGCTGTTTAGCGATCGGATAGCCGATGAGGTTTGGCTGGAGCCGGGGACACGCTGTGGAAATAAAGTAACTAATGCTAACATAGCCACCGGCTAGCGGACGACCGCTGAAGCATGTTGGGAGAGAAACATCAGGCTGCGGTAAGAAAGGAGACTTTAATAGAAGGAACTTTCTTGAAGAAGGACTTTGGAACTGATATGTTGGGACCGGATTGGGAGCTTTATTATGAAGAAAAGAAATGATCAGGTTGAGGTGAGTCATGAACAACACTTGGATGCTGGTGTCTAGCTGTTGCGGGCGGGGTTCTCATCATATGCGGCTGCTGAGTGTTGGAAATCAATAAGACCTGACAAATTTCACGTGTCTTGATTTCATTGTTCGTTATTCAAAGTAACGAAGTACAGCAACGGTGTAGCAGCTAGTCTCGTCTCTTCTTAGTTGCATTGTCAGACGCCATGCTTCCATGGCACACTGCTGCCCTCTGCTGTTTCTTTCAGGTTACAGTCGTAGTGCAAACGCGTAACTCAGAGCTCGTATGTCCCTAAATAGCTACCGTATTTCAAGATGGAGGATGACCATGGAGCGTCGACCACAATTTATGTATTAAAAATGTAAAATTTGAAGCTGAGAGGAATATTTAGAATTGATGTTGGTGAGAAATATTAATGAAAAAGGACAAGTTTGTGCACTGGATACACAGAACATAGTAGTAAAGAGGTAAAAATATTACACACTGGGGCTTTAAGCTGAAAACAATCAATGATGCAGTTGATAAAAATGACAATATTGGCATTTTATCTGGACTCGCATTTGAGACTTTAAATCTAGTCAATGGAAAACTTAATAAACTGGTCCTTGACTGGTCCTGTAGCTATGAAATATGGGTGAAGAATGGTGCGTCTATATTGACAACAAATCCTCAAAGATCCAGTCGTGGAGTTCCACAGGGTTCTGTATTAGAGTTGTTGTTTTTGATTTGCCATTTCCTCATTTTTCCTACACAAAATATTATTTGCTGATGACACAAACTTGTTTTTGTACAATAACACTAAACTGAACATATAATGAATAACAAGCTAGGAAAAAAAGATACTTGGTATAGATGCAATGAACTGCAAAACAAAAATAAAAATCAATTATGTTTCATTAATAAAAATGATACCAAGCAAATCTGTCACAGTAAAATTCAAAATAGTATTGCAAAGGGGAGTTACACATAATTCCTGAGGATTCACACTGATGCATTTAATAATTCTAAATGTCATATTGATGATTAAAAAAACTGTCTAAAAATGCGTTTTTATTTTTCAAGTTAATACATTTTCTATCACTCCCTCTGCCCCTTGCCCTGTATAAAACGTTATTAGAGCCACAATTACTTCCATGCAAAATCAAATATATTATTTCCAAACTACTTTTTAAAACAAGTTCGAAACTCTAAAAGAAAGTCATACACACTTTATAATGGTCTCAATTTAACTTTCCTATCAGAACCGTTTTCTGCCTTTACTCTTCTGAGGTTTTACTGACTACATTTACCTTCAGGACGCCTGTGAAATGTATCAAATTGTTCACAATCTCAACCTTAAATTGTGTAATATCATTTCAATCTTCCACTCTATGCACACCTATACTAGCAGGAATAAAAACCATATTACTGGAAAGAACAAGAATTAAAATGTACCACTTTTGATATTGTGTGCAAAGGACCACAGATTTAATGAGCAGCTAAAAATTTCACATTCCAGCCTCAAACTGAAAAGGCAACTTTTATCTATATTAGATTATTTTGGAAAAAACAATAAATGGCTTTTTTGTTGTTGCGTAAGAATGTTAATAGTATTTAATTGTAACAACTAATTTAATTAAACCAGAATACTGGGATTATCTGTTTTTGTGTGTTTGTTTGACAACATATTCAAAGTTACCTGACCAAGCTGATCTCCCAATAAAAAAAGGACTGAATGACTTCTGCGGAGAGGGCCCTTCACACATCCTAATGTTTTTTGTAAATGTAGATTTTGATCCATTTTTGTAAATACCTCCACAAGTTCATTGCTCCAGACACTGGTGTCCAACTTTAGGCTCCGCACCTTCGACAGACTGGGACCCAGAGAGCGGTGCTGTCCTAGCAAAGACCAACACACAGTCATCAGCGTATCTGCACAACTTTTTCACATTTACAAATATATACAACTCGTCAGTTCATGAAATACTTCTCAGTGAAATAAGAATTCAAATATATTTTGCTGCCAGGCTTTAGAGTTCCCGAGAAGCTCACATATTATGAAGCGCATATATGCACAGTAATCTCCTCGGTGTGCATCGAGTAGCAATGGAATAAACAATAAACAGGCAGTTACAAGACGGCGAAACGGAGCGTGACCGCAAGCTCATTCTCTCACTCACAACAGACATATTTAGTCCACTCAGCTCTCCTAATTGGAAATGAAAGCAGAGAACGAGGGCCATTAATTGCTAATGAATCATGAGTAATTCATTGTGTTTGTTGGTCGGCCTGTTTATTTGGGTGAACAAAAGGCTTGTGGGGTTGCTTATGGCCAAAGACGGAGCACACATGCATAATACATTAGACAGAAATGCACCGTATATGTGTGAATGTGAATTATTGTCCTGTGAGTAACAGCGGATAATTTTAGATTTAGATTTGGTGTGATCTCATTACTGTCTTCTGTTCAGAAGTGGAGCAGCTGTGAATGAAAATGAGGGACTGAGAGCTGTGACAGGCCATCTTGACACAGTTCAAGATGCCGTGCACTGAAAAAAGGACTGAATTATTTCAGAAATCAAACAGAAAATCATGTTTGATAACTGGTTCTTGGTATTTGCAATTTTCTTTAATAATACTGATGTTAAATTATGTCTTCAGAAAACATTTTTCTAACCCAAAATAACCTAATTATTCTCTTTAACTACAACTCAAAAGTAATGTCTGAAACTCTAGCATAAAATGCAATGAATGGTAGGCTGCTAATTTCTATCTGAACATGAAAATAGTCTCCTACACCTATCTCCTGCATTAGCTTCTGATAGTAAATAGACGGTGAAACTCTAGGATTAGAAAATCCTGACAGATCTACGTCACACTGTCACTTAACATTCATGGACTCACCCATCTAGACTGACGACGGGGGAGGCTGTTGTTGGTTTAGCGTCCAGGAAACCTCAGAGAACACATCGACTAGTAGAAGCTAATCGTTAGCAATAGCAACACTACCACACAGAAAAAATCCTCCAGGCTTGTGTTATTTGTGAAGATAAAACATCCATGTTGCAAATCAGTGGTAGAGTTGTGTTGCTGTTATCTAATCTGAGGCGAGATGTCCAAATATCAGGAAATAAGACTCCAAATCCTGCAGACTTGTCGGGGCTGATCCAATAAATGATGGGTTTTTTTGCCCCGAGTACAACTTGCAAGGCATTCATACGTACCAGAAACCACTGCAAATGCATTGATTAAAAGGAGTTTCCCACACGCTAAAGGTAAAATATGTAAAGTTGTAATATGGCTAGTTAAGATTGTTGAAATACCGTCATGTTCTGTTTGTTTCCATTCTTACATTTTCTTTGGTAACATAAGAAAAATCCTTCACTTATACAGACACCACCACCTTTACAAAGTTCACATAGCTAGCTTTTGGAACGGATTAGTTCATACATAAAGGCCCAATAATGCATCGCGATCAGATGTACAAAGTTCTAGACCAGGGATATTCAATTCCGGGCCTGAAGGGCCAGTATCCAGCATGTTTTAGTTGTTTCTCTGCTCCAACACACATGATTCAGTGGTTGAATCACCTGTGCAGCAGCTCACCAGGCTCTGCAAAAGCCTGTTAATTGCCTGCTAACTGATATCAGGTGAGTTAAAACTAAAACATGCTGGATACCGGCCCTCCAGGCCTGGAATTGAATACCCGTTCTTGACTTCTACTTCTAGAAACAAAAGTGGACCCTATGGAACACCAAGTCTTCCTTTTAGTTGATGTGGACTATTAGAATTCACTTGAAAATAGGTGATTTAGTGTACAATGGTGTGGTGAGTTCAATTTGGATCTATGCAGATTACAAAAGAAAAAAAAGTTTGCTAAGCTCTCCATGACTTAAGAAGGGCATCGTTTTGGTTCTTTGGTAAGACTCAACGTGTCAACTTATTTCTAATGTGTTCAGCAAGTCTAAAATCTGGTTTGTTGGGAGTAAAACCAAAACAGAAAGATCATAACAAGTTCCATTGGGAAATGACGACTCTAAATGACAGATGTTGTCACTTTAACCTTTGAAGGAGTTGAAGACCGTCTGCAGTGGATCCCTGCTGCAATGCAACGGACCATCCACTGAGCCGTTCATCACCATAGGACCATTTTCACTTATGTAAAGGTAATGAAGCTGAAAAAACGTGTGCACCAGCCTCAGGGCACACAGTAAGATCTGCACATATAAATAGCTTGCTGGAAATGTCTTCATCTTTTCAACACAACACAAAAAAGGCCACCATAACAGCTTTTACAGGAAAAAAAAATAAAAATAATATGACTCAACCCGCCGAGTATTTCACCTCCAATTAAAAAGTTTCCCAGTGACTCCTGCAACAGTTCACGGAGCACTTTTCCAGCCGTCTGTACTAACGTGTTATTTTTCCTCCTCATTCGCTGATGACTCAGGGCAGGACAATGAGCGCTGCGTTTTTGTGTTACCCTGGCAACTGCTGCCCGAAGACACGTCTACAAGTTGCCTCCCTGTTCTAGAAGTTTATTGTAATTACATGTGTGGGTAGCAGCCTTAAGTTGTTTTAAGTGAAGCCATCTCCTCTCAGGCAGCTATGTTGGACGGAGGAAAAAGGAACATGTGTGTTTATGGACGGTAATATTTAGCCACTAGGGGAAAAGAAATAATAAAAGATACACTAGTTACCTCTAAATGTGTCTAGACTGATCCCACGTGTTGAAATACGGAGCATTTTTCTACGAAATACCTGTCGGTTGAATAATCAGTCTGCATTTTTATTTCCATTTAACAATGTGATTTATTTTCTTTTTTAAATATATTATTAACACTAGCTCACAGCAACAGACACAAACTCAATACTAACATACACTCACTGGCCACTTTATTAGGTACACCTGTCCAACTGCTCGTTAATGCAAATTACTAATCAGCCAATCACATGGTGGCAACTCAGTGCATTTAGGCATATTGACATGGTCAAGACGATCTGCTGCAGGTCAAACCGAGCTTCAGAATGGAGAAGAAAGGTGATTTAAGTGACTTTGAACGTGGCATGGTTGTTGGTGCCAGACGGGCTGGTCTGAGTATTTCAGAAACTGCTGATCTTCTGGGATTGTCACACACAACCATCTCTAGGGTTTACAGAGAATGGTCCAAAAAAGGGAAAACATCCAGTGAGCGGCAGTTCTGTGGGTGAAAATGCCTTGTTGATGCCAGAGGTCAGAGGAGATTGGAGCTGATAGAAAGGCAACAGTAACTCAAATAACCACTCATTACAACCAAGGTATGCAGAAGAGCATCTCTGAACACACAACACGTGGAACCTTGAGGCAGATGGGCTACAGCAGCAGAAGACCACACCGGGTGCCACTCCTGTCAGCTAAGAACAGGAAACTGAGGCTACAATTGAATCTATGCCACGAAGGATTAAGGCAGTTCTGAAGGCAAAAGGGGTCCAACCCAGTACTAGCAAGGTGTACCCAATAAAGTGGCCGGTGAGTGTATATTGCAAGGCTAAGAAGAACACCTGAGAGTGAAAATAAAGAAATTATAGTGTAAATAGGAATTTAAAAATACCCAAAAGTAGCCAAGAAGCAATAGACAGCATAATGTCAAATTCCTTGACCATTTGCATTTTGGAGCATTTTATGCCAGGATTTACAAAACAAACAAACATGTTATTCATATGTGTTAGATACATTTCAGCTGAGTGTGAGACTTTCTGTGGCATGTTGTTGTCTGGTATTGTGTTAATTTATGTTGGGCAGGGGAAAAAAAACGCTGCAGGAAAAATTTGACATTCATTATTCAACCCAACGCTATCAGCTTAGACAAAAAAAACAAGGATTTCTAGGATTTGAATTCATGCAAAAGAAAAAATACAATCAAGAAATTTGGAAGGGCATTTTTTTTGCTTTTTGATTTTTTTACTAAACCTTTTGAAATCTATTTAGAATTGTGTTTTTATTACTTTGCAACCATCTGCTGAAGAAAATAAAGAGATATGTAAATAAGACTTTTGTTGCTGTTGTTTGACTTTAATAATAAAGTTGATATATATCTGTGTGGTCTTTGTGAGGAACAGGCATTAATAAATGCTATAGCTTTTTTTTTTAAATATTCCATATTCCACCTTTAATGCAGTTAATCAACAATCTAAAACAGAGCTTTGAGCCTCCAAAAAGCATAAGAAATTTTCTTTTTGGCTTTCATCTGTCCCAGGAGCCCTGATACAGGCCATTCTAAACCCCCTTACTCAGGCCTTCAGTGAAATGAGCTGTTAACCCCTCCCACTCGGGCAGGACATGCTGATTGGTTGGTTTCCCCAGAAGGCCTCAGACACATGCAGGTTTGAGGAGGCGTGGCTCCCCCTTATGACGTGTTAAGGAAGGTTTTCTCAGAACAGGAGGTTTTCTCTCACCTTTTTCAACTTTCTAATTTACATAAAAAGTAGGTCAAACACGGCTTTGACTTTTTGGCATGCTACTGTTGACCACCCAAGCTGTCTTATTCAACAACAACAAGGAACATGTTGGTTTACATTCTAGGTCCCCTTTAAGGTTAAGTTATTTGGTATTACAAACACTGGTTTGTGTGAAAACCCTCAGAAAGAAACTTTTTCTCCCTCCCTATTACAGACACACCCTCTCTGTGCTGTGAATCAAGCCTTCATTAATCAGGCAGATTTCATACAGACAAAGCTGCACAGCAAAAACGAGGCTGATCAGAAAATAATCACAGATGGTGTCATTACTCTGTGGCCATTACGTCGTGCAATCAACATTTACTCCTTCTAAACTTGTAAATTGCCACCATATATAAACATGGATGATTATTCATGTAGTACTACATTTGCAAACTGGGACAAAATATTCCAGTACGTAGCTCCTCGACATCAAAAGGGTGAAGCGCCGTGTTATTAAAATTCAATCTGTCTTGGCACAAAAAAGAGGGGGGATGGCCATTCTTGGATCAGTTTCACCATTAGCCCACTCATTACTTCTTACCTCTTTCTCTTGTTCAGAGTTTCTCTTTATTATCCGTGACAATAAAGAGTAAGAGGGCTAATTAAAAGCCCGAGTATTGGTATTCCAAACGGAATTTCAAGAGAGCAGAGCTGCTTCCTCGCTGGAAAAATATTCACCCTCTTGCTCTCAGCGTGTCGACAAAATGTAATATTAAACACTCCTGCAAATGAAATCATTTAAGGGCATTTGAAAGAAGATGTTGGATATCTGATGCGTACCAATTACAAGGCTGGGGTGAAGAATCGAATTATGCATGACTGGGAGAAAATCTGGAGGTGAAAGAGGGATGTGTCCACTGCAACGCTGTCTAATCGTGTTTAGCGGGTCAAGCACCAGGCTGGGATCCTCCAACTTCTCACACTTGATGTAATCTTTGTTGTCATTTCATCTGAGCTATCCAGCATGGCCAAATAGATGACAGAGTCCAGGGACTGGATAACAACTCCCATAAGTGGATTATCACCTGAGATCTTTTTTTCTAAAAGAGCCTGAGGGTCAGATTACTACCTGGCACGGTCACACATCAGACCTCACACACAGAAAGCAGAGTGAAGCATGCGTGTTACGTGTATTTAGCATGACTTAGGTTCTGATTCTTAACTTTTTTAGATTTCTTTTCAACTAATTTCAAGTTTGAACTTACTAAAATAATGCCTGGTACCATTGTATCTAATACAGAACTAAATTTTGTACGTGAATGGTTCGGTTGGCACATTTTCCAACAGACATGTTGAATTTTTCCACTCCACAAAGCTTGGTAAGACACCCAACAGCAGAAACACGATCGGTCCAACGAGTGAAGGAGGAGAGCTGAACACTATTCAGTCAGTAGCCATGTATGGGATGGTACAGTACTCAAGTGGTAATGGCTTTTAAAACAGGAGCGTGGCTACTGTAGGGTCAATTAGTACATCTGGTTTGTATTGAGAAGCTAGAAGATTTGATTTTTAAATTAAAAAAATCTATTTTAACACCTCCTGAATGCTGAAACTTTGACCTTGACCTCAAAATCCAATATGGCTGCCTGTGTAAATGGTCTGCATTTATTATAGCGCCATCTAGAGTCCTAGAACCCCCCAAGGCACTTTACAACATAATCAGTCATTCACCCATGCACACACACACATTCACACCCTGGTGATGATGAGCTACAATGTAGCCACAGCTGCCCTGAGGCGCACTGACGGAAGTGAGGCTGCCGTACACTGGTGCCATGTATTGCCCAAGGACACAACAGCAGCAACAGTCTGAGCGGGGCTCGAACCTGTAACCTTCTGATTACAGGGTGGGAACTTAACTCCTCTGCCACCTTGTGTATAAAAAGTGATGAAAGTTGCAGTATTAACCTTTTTATCTCTAATATTGATGGTTTGCATCAAACTAATATAAATATAAACTGTTGGAATGCAAAAAAATTGTTTTGCTAATACCAGTTAGCCTGTTTACTATGTGTATGTATCCTTGTATATTAGCATTATCGACTCCAACTTATGTTAAATTTACATTAATAAATGTATTTTTGGTGGAAAATCTATTTCTTTCCCAACAAAATATACTGTAAAATATACACTGCTCACAAAAATTAAAGGAACACTTTAAAGAAACACATTAGATACATCAGATCTCAATATGAAGTTGGATATCTATACAAATAACGACAGGCCAATGTCTTAGGAACAAAAGGATACCAAGTCTTTTAATGGAACTAAAAGTTTTCAGCCTACAGAGGGCTCAATTGTGTAGACACCCTAAAATCAGAGTGAAATGAAGATGTGGCAGGCTAGTCCATTATTTCAAAAACTTCATTTCTGCAACTCAAAATGCTTTTCAGTATCTTGTGTGGCCCACGAGCTTGTGTGCATGCTTGACAACGTCGGGGCATGCTCCTAATGAGACAACGGATGGTGTCTTGTGGCATTTCCTCCCAGATCTGTGTGAGGGCATCCCTGAGCTCTTGTACAGTCTGAGGAGCAACCTGGCGCCGCCTAATGGACCGAAACATTATGTCCCACAGATGTTGTATTGGGTTTAAGTCAGGGGATCGTGAAGGCCATTCAATTGTTTCAATTCCTTCATCCTCCAGGTACTGCCTGCATACTCTTGCCACATGAGGCCGGGCATTGTCGTGCATTAGGAGAAAACCAGGACCTACTGCATCAGTGTAGGGTCTGACAAAGGCTTCAAGGATTTCAACTGGATACCTTATGGCAGTCAGAGCACCATTTCCTAGGCAGTAGAGGTCTGTGCGTCCCTCCATGGATATGCCTCCCCAGACCATCACTGACCCACCACCAAACCTGTCATGTTGAACGACGTTGCAGGCAGCATAACGTTCTCCTCGTCTTCTCCAGACTCTTTCACGTCTATCACAGGTGCTCAGGGTGAACCTGCTCTCGTCTGTAAAAAGTACAGGGCGCCAGTGGCGGACTTGCCAATTCTGGTGTTCTTGAGCAAATGCCAGTCGAGCTCTACGGTGCTGGGCAGTGAGCACAGGGCCCACTACAGGACGTCGGGCCCTCAGGCCATCTTCATGAAGTCTGTTCCTGATTGTTTGGGTAGAGACATTCACACCAGTGGCCCTCTGGAGGTCATTCTGTAGGGCACGAGCAGTGCTCAGCCTGTTCCGCCTTGCACAAAGGAGCAGGTATCGGTCCTGCTGATGGGTTGTGGACCTTCTACGGCCCTGTCCAGCTCTCCGAGAATAACCGCCAGTCTCCTGAAATCTCCTCCATGTTCTGGAGATTGTGCTGGGAGACACATTAAACCTTCTTGCTGCAGCACGTGTGGATGTGCCATCCTGGAGAAGTTGGGCAACCTGTGCAACTTCTGTAGGGTTAAGGAATCGCCTCATGCTGCCAGTAGAGATAATTACTCAAGCCAAAACTAGCACGAGTGGAAAACCAGCCAAAAAAGATCAAGAGGGAGAAACTTGAAATGACCTCCACATGTTAAACCAGTCCTGTTTTGAGGGTTTTGTAATTGTTGCCACTTTAGTGCACCTGTCGTTAAGTCCATGAACACCAATACAGCTGAAAGTGATTAACAATGCCCTCAGCTGCTTTATCAACCAGAAAATTATCAGACAGGTTTCATTGATTTCATGCCAGGTCCAATAAAAAAAAGTGTTCCTTTAATTTTTGTGAGCAGTGTACTAACTGTTGTCAACTGTCAATGAAAAATGTTTATTATTATTATTAAATTGAGATTGAAGTCATTTTATACCTAGAAACTGCAGCTGGCCAAATACAATTCCTTAAAGCAGCAATCTGGAGTTTTCCCCTTTCAGGAATTATGTATGATTTTTCAGAAATCCATAAAAGTGTCTTATCTTGTAGTGTGATATAATGTAAGTGAAATTTTTTTGTTTGTTTGTTGCCCTGTAAAATAGGAAACCGAGCGCCGACCAGAACTAACCAATAAGGTTAGACTACTGCTTACGTGCGTCAAATTTAAGGAAGCACCTCGGCTGATGCAGAGTTGATGAATTTCTCACGGACATTAAGTCTTTAAAATATAAATATATATATATATATATATATATATATATATATATATATATATATATATATATATATATATGTATATATTTATGTATATATATATGTATATATATATATATATATGATAACACAAAATGACATGAGAATAATACTTGTAAAACGTGTTTTGGCTCTGTCGGCTACAGAAGCACATTCATAAACGAGAAACGTGCAGTCGCCATCTTAAATTACCGAGTCCACCAACTATTGGTATGATATGCCTGTCAGCCACTAGATGGTGCCATCAGATAAAAGAAATACTCCGGAGAGCTACCTTAAGAAAACACCAGATCCAAGATTCTTTAATATTGGGAGGGAAAAAAATAACCTTATGTAAAAAGTTGATATTTAAAGTTTATTTTTTGTTGTTTTGTTTTAGTTTCTATTTTATTTACTGTTACAGGGACCTTTACCTGTATGGCCTTTGCTGGAAGTACAGAAAAATAAAACATTTAAACTCACAGCTTTATGAAAACAAGTGTGTTACGACCGGCTGCTTGTCTTTTTCTTTTGTTGCACAACAATGTACGAAGTTCAGTTTTCACATAAGGGCACAGATTTCCTGGGTATATGTACAGTTTGTTGTTTATCAGCACCTGCAGGCAGCATGTGTTTGTTTTCACCTTAGAGAACAAAGAAGCCAGGAGCAGATGGAATGCTATTTCCACCATCTTTAAATAAATATTTACATATGCACTAAAATAAATAGCTTGTGAGCCGATCCGAATGATTATGACTGTGAAATTTTTCAGGAAATTAATAAAATTAAGTCACTGTATAAAATTGATGCACAATGCCACCTGCCACATTGTAAACAGGTGTTTAGAGGTGTTGATTTGAACTTCAGATTGCTCTGATGTCAGTCCAACTAACCATCTGTTGGATGTTATGTAAAAAAGATCTGATTCATGAAGGTCTAAACCTAAAGAGAGAGCTCAGACCTTTTGAAGTGGGTTTCTGGTGAAATATTATGAAAAATAAATATAGTTTCTGTTGTAGAAAGAGTTAGCGTTAGCATTAGCTATTATAGCAATTGGAGAAGTGACCACTTCTCCAATTTCTCAACCGTGGCACAATGAACTTCAATTCCAAGCTATTAGAACTTTGCTCATATTTTAATACATATGCAGTGGTCTCTAGTAGAAAGGAATGCCTTGTAATTCATACTCGGGATGGGGGGGGGGTAGCTGCTGTGCCTATTTCACCACAGAGAATTCAGCCGGAGGAGAAAGTAGCTTCAGACAGGATTTAGAGTCTTATTTTCTGATATGTGGACATCTCTCCTCTGATTGGCTAACAACAGCACGACTCTACCACTGACTCTGTTTGCTCTGCAACGTTGATGTTTTAGCTCCACAAATAACACAAGCCTGGAGGAGTTCTGCTGTGTGGTGGAGGTGCTAATGCTAACGGTTAGCTTCTACTAGCCGAGACGTTCTCTGCTGTTTCCTGGACGCTAAACCAACAACAACCTTCCCTGTCGTGAGTCAAGATGGGTGAGTCTATGAATGTTAAGTGACAGTGTGACGTAGATCTGTCAGGATTTTCTAATCCTAGAGTTTCACCGTCTATTTTCTATCAGAAGCTAATGCAGGAGATAGGTGTAGAAAGTATGACTTTAAAACAACTCTAATCACAAATGGGTACCACTTTATGATAAGGCTCCTTTTATAAATGTTTAACACAGTTTATAAATATGTTATTAATAATCTGTAACACTATAAATCATTAATACGTGTTTCTGATGCACTAATTAAGGGTAAGAAAGACAGAAAACAGAATGGTTTCTTGCAAAATAGTGAGCTCAATCTGTTCTCGCTTTCTCAACAATAATGCATAATAAATACTTATTAATGATTTATAAAGTGTTACACCTTCATTGCTAACACATATATAAACTATTTATTAGCCATTTATATGGAGAGCCATATTGTAACGTGGTGCCCACCAATACTTACAGATGTTTATGTTTAATTTTCCCTAATTTTCACATTTCATGGGTGCTTACATAGAATTGCGTGGTTATTTGCAGCAGGCACATTTTCTCTTTTGGTCAGAATTTCATATTAATCTGGTCAGACTAACCATGAAATGTGACTTTCATGACCATCTAAAGGTTACAAAATAGCATTTGCATGAACTTCTATGAAATTTTAGGGACTGGAATTGTTTTAAAGGGAATGTGCCCAATACTGACAAATTTTTATCTTAGCTGTCTGTTTCTCTAAACTGAGGCTGCTCCAAGACTCCAAGAAATTTGATTTAGTGCTTTGAGGGATTCAAAAGTTCCACTGCTTTCCAATTGGTATCAGGAACCCCAACATACCTTGATTAGTTACATAAACTTTCACAGGACTTTTATTTTGTAGGAGCATTAAATTTATGAAAGAGGTGTTTCCTGTCTGTTTTTGGCCTTTACTCCCCAACTAGTTGGAATTCTATGACATAATATAACTGTTCATAACATTTTACTAAACTGAACTTTCTGAATCAGACAGGAAAGACTTCCAATGTTCTTGTGCTGATCCAGTAGATTAAACACATTCCTTCACTTACACAAATACTAATACATGTGGCTCTTACCTGCACATTTCTTACAGATGACCACACCCAGGTTGACCGCGGCCCACTCTGGCCGCGGGGCGCGACAGTCGGCGCAGCTCCGGTTGGCCTTGTTGAACCAGATCTTCTCCGCCACTTCGTAGTCGTAGAGTGTCTCCGTGATCGATTCCTGGACCGCTTCAATCCACTCCCCCTTCTCCCATTCTGAGTCCGCCACAAAGCTGCAACGATCAATTTTTTTTTTACCCCCGACCCCAACACATACCTCACTGTTATTGATTTGATTTGAGAGAGCAATTAAACAACATAGTAGCTCTTGGCAGGGCGATCAGGGCGTGAAAGTATGTGGAGCTGCTCGAGGAGGGGTGTTGCTAACTGTGTGTGTCTACGTGTGATTGCAATGGATTTGGTGAAATTGATAGAAGCAATGGAAGGGTGCAAGTAAATCAATCTGTCTCAGCTTGCAACTCGACAATCTATAAAGTTCTAATGAAGGGTATTTTTTTCAGGATATTATTTCGACATTAGGCCCGGGAAAGTTGAGAAATGGTCACGGTTAAATGTGCACAAACACAACCAATTTCGAGCTTTGATGGAAGGAGTCTAGTTTAACAAGAAATGTATTAGAAACAAGAGCACTATTATTCTGAAATGATAAGTAAAAGAAGGGAATTAAACAAGTTTGGGGATGTTGATGCTTGTTCTGGTGACATGGGTGAAAATACCACAGGATCAAGTTTTTCAGACCACATTATAAAGTGAGGCAAGAATAGTTTGTCACTATACGCTATTAATAGTGGGAATTACATCCAGGTTAATACAGAAGAATCCAGGAGGCCTCATTGTGTCAGTTGCACATCTCTATGATAAGGACAGCCAGTGCACAAAATGATTGAAATGTTATCAGTCTACAGATAGTTTGCAAGGGGAGACGGCACAAATTTCTGATGGACAGTTTGGTGTTGAAGTGTCATTTAAAGGAGATGCTAAACGTGATGCTTTAGGTGTAAAAGTAACAATCTGTGGGTACAAGTTTAGTGTTTAGTTTCAGACTTTTGAGGTGGATTTCTGTTGTATTTAGCTGTTCAAGTGACCTCTGTTTGGAGAAACTCATTAGTTCTGAATTGATTGACAAGCTAATAGCTAGTCACATTGTAACCAGCTACAACTTAGATTTCTGCTGTATTGAAGCAACTCTAATTTCATGCCAAAACTGTTTAACAAAGCCATACATTTTACATTACATAGTGATTCCTGAAGAAAAATGACAAAACTCCAACTGGAAGGGCTACACAGCGCTAGCTCTGACACTTCTACTCCTTCAAACAACAGAATTCAATGTGATTAGCAAAAAAATTTAAAATAGCAGCTAGGGGTGGGAATCGAAAACCGGTTCTTCTTGAGAACAGGTTCCCACTGCTTCAATTCCTGGGAATCGTTTGCCATTTTTGCAAATTATTCCCTTATCAATGCAGTCGGTGTGAATGACGTCACACACGTTGCGTAGCTTATAGTGTGTTCCAGTTGTCCTCGGAACTCGTTTTTCCGAGATAAGTTAACCGGAAATGATGCAATGAACTCGGAAATCCGAGCTGCGAGCTCGTTTGTTTCAGAGGACCCTGAGATCACCATTTTAAAGATGGCTGCGCCCAGTGTTGTTGTAGTCTTTGTTGTTTTCATCATTTATATGTTCTGCTTTCTTACTTTTTGCTATTTAACAGCACCGACTTGTTGTTTATTCTTGTTATCAATAGTTACGTTGCTAAAAACGTCAGCATTGCTGCCGAAATTGACCAGTGTTTATGGTTTTTTAACAGTTCCTGGTGTTTACATTTTGACATTTGATTCTTAATGTTTTTTTCTGGTTTTATGTGGCAATTGCTGATTGTTGTGTGTGACACTATCTATGCGTTTCCTGCATTCCTCCTCGAGGGACTTTGGCGCAGAGAATATTTTGGTATTGGTTCTTTGTTCTCATACAGAGCAACAACACACGCAGATTTACTGGCAGCGTCCATTTTTTTCCGAGTTGGAATCTGGAACGCAAAACGAGCTCGTTGCGTCATTTCCTAGTTGGAAATTCCGAGTTCCGAGGACAACTGGAACGCCTCATTACGCATCAGCAGAAAACATGGCGCCTAAGCGGCACAAACGCTCAAAAGTTTGGTTATATTTTACGAGAAAGGATGACAACAGGTTAACTTGCAATACTTGCAAAGTAGATATTTCATCAAAGAGAGGAAACACTACGAATATGCAAAAGCATTTGAGCACAAAATACGCGATAACTTAAAGTGAATGTTGTGTTTGACCTGCTTCGGACTAGTGAATTTCAACATAGCGAATTTCAACGCAGCAGCAGCGGTGACGTTTGCATGATGTCTCCTGTTAATACTGCAGGTAACTAATCAGCTAACACTACCTATCATTTGTCTTATATACACACCTCCACACTAGCAGACTCCAGCAACTAAAATCCAACCTGGTGAGATTTTTCCCATCTTGCAAAAGCTACAGCAACACTACACCATACAAGAAGATGACTCTGCCTTCACAAGGAGCATAAAAGAGAACATTTGGAAAGATATTTCCAACCAATACCAGGTACAATTGATTATTTATCATTAATAAACTGACAGTTATAATGCAGGAAACCATGTGCAATTAATTTTTGCTATCTATTGAACTACTCAAGAATTGATAAGGAACTGGATTGATAGAATCGACAATGGCATTCATATTGATAAAAACGTATCAATTCCCACCCCTAATAGCAGCCAATTTCTTTTATAAGAAAATATTTCACATGAACTGAAGAGACATTTTGTGCAAAGAGTTGTTTTTATATGGAAGGAATTTCATATAGGCTTTGCTAGCCATTAGCTCATCAATCAAGTTAGAATACCTGATGTGTGTAAGTTCCTACACCCATGTGCCAATCAGAACAAAAGGGCAAAGTTATTAATTATTTATTAAATTTCTACAGAAATCAACTGCAAATGATCTTAACTATCCCTTTAAATTGAAGCAAAAGAAGAAAACGACAAAAAAAAACCTAAATAACGTGACTCAAAGAGGCAATGAGTAAGGAGAAAAGGGACCAATGGTCTCCATGGCAACTTGGCTACCAGAGTAAAGTAAGAAAATGAGGAGAGTTGGAGGTAGACGAGGGCGGGGTTGCTGCCTGGAGCAGAGGATGTGCACTAGGACAGCTTCGCCCAAACAGCCCAGCAAAGATCGATAGGTTGATTGGGTTCAGCCGCACCGTGCCCACTGATCTCTGCCCAGGGCCCATCCAAAGAGACGACTGCTCACACTGTCTGCTCGGCTACAGCGCTGAATCTAACAAGGCCGTAAGACTTGAAGTTTGGTCTCCGATGAGAGCCAAAACGTAGAAGAAAACAGCAGAGAAATAAAGAAAAAACAGAAATCTTAGTAATGATCTTTAATCAAACCCTACCATTAGATCAACAAAGGCGTGACAGGAGAGAAGTGGATTACATAAAACTGCTTTACACCCAACCATTTAATAGTTGGTACTGCTGATGATGCTGCTCTAATGCATCCTTTGTAATAATTTAAAAACATCAAAATATTCTATATTGTTTAAAGAGGTACATTGTTTCAGAGAAAGACTTCCTAAAAGATTCTATTATTTGCCACCAAACAACAACCTATTATTACAGAGCGCTGCTGTGTAATTAGGTGGAATATTAACAACACTGAAAGTAATCTAAACGTCCAATGAATACAGATAGAAAAAATAAACTTAGCCAGTTAGACAGTCATTTCTGTTTTTGTTGAGAAAAAACAGAACCAAGAGTTAAAAAATAAATATAAAGGGGACTTGAATAGGAAGGCACTGTTAAACTGTAGCTTTTAGGCTTTATCTTGTGTTTAAATCTTCACTGAACAGTTTTGAACTATTTCGTTTCAACTCCTACAAAACCCTCATACATTCACATCATGACTGAAAAGGCATGGGTCAATTGAGGCTGAACTGGACTGGAATATCTTAGGGATTGTGTATGTAATGTGACGTTTTCACATATTTTTTAGCCTTAAGGAAGCTAACCAACATGGCTCTTATGTGCTGATCTGAGAGTGTTCTGATTCACTGGAATTGCCAGGCCTACTATGTCTATTCTGGGATTCTGGAATCTGTTTAAAATCTTCAATTTAGATTCCATAAGTCAGAAAAACAGATTTGTGTATAAAATGAGGGTAAACCCAAGCCTCTCACAAGACAGGCAAATAAGCAAATTGCCTCGAGCCCCGAGCTGGCCAAGGGGCCCCAGACAATGACTGTTTATTAATTAAATGCAACAAACTGTTTAAAATTGGCAGGCTGCCCCTTTAAATTTTTATACGTGTTTTATGGGATGGTGGTGTGCAAATGTAAACATTACCAAGCTCGCATTGTGCAAGAAAAGATAAAAAGTTTTGGCAAACTGGAACAGTGCTGGTGGGGGTGTCAAGTCTATTTTGCCTGGGGCCCCTGAATGCCTTGATACGGCCCTGGGTAAATTGAAACAAATTTAATACATAATTAAAAAACACTTTGTGACTAAAATGGTGACATGCAGATTTGCAAGATCTTTGCACGACTGTAGCATTTCTTTGCACTTACATCATAGGCCAGTCAGTGCGGTTACATGTGCAGTATCAACATCTAAGTGGATCCAGGTTGATCTTATAGTAATAAGCTGGGAGTATTTATGCTAGTTTACATGCGCCTTAGAAAACCAACCTCTCAACTGAAGTTTGTTCCACTCCGGTACAGTAGGGGGCGACATGCAATCTTTCATGTCGGCATTTTTCCGGTTAGCTTGATGCAACACAAATAGTAAACAAACGCTGGCGGGAGTGAAGCAGACGGAATTGAAACCGGATATGCACAATGGCTGAAGGAATGGACAACAACGCTGCAGCACAGCTTATTTGGTACATACTGCACTGTTTGATGGTGTTACGCGTGTTACTTTCAAAGAGAACGGCAAAATCCTCACTGCGACTGCAAAGCCGGACAAGTCTTCCTTGTTCAATGTCCTCATTTATTTATTTTAGAAATGATCGCAGTTTGGGACACCTGATTCAGAACGCGAAAAACAATATGACTCTGGATTTTAAAATACGCAAACTTGAATGTTTTTAAAACATCTTCTCTAACTATCAAATACTTAGTCAAAAGAAATTCCCTTAAACAAAATGAGCCTCACAAACGGTCATTTGCTGCAGGAATCCAGGCTTTCTTCAGAGCGTCCAGGTCGCCCGCAACCATCTCTTTTGCATTTTGAAGGTCTTTTATGAAGGGAATTCCAAAACACTCCTTATCAAGCCAATAACAGGCCTTACAATCGACCGCACTGCAAGAGTTACCCATCTGCTTTGATAAATCCTCCTACAAACGTGAAAAACAACTGAAATATAGGCCACCCAATCCCATGATGCAATGCAAGAAACAAACATTGACATCATGAAAGATCCTCCTATACTTTGTAATGACTTTACTATTATTAGCAGTAGTATTTTTTAACTTTAAATCTATATTTTAGAGGGTTTACATAACCGTTTCCATCCACTTAGAATAATCCACCAGAGATCATCTCCCTCATCAACAGAACAAGTCATGCAGAACTGTCCATCGACAAAATGCAAACAACCCCAACAAAAACAGATAACCTGTTTTCTACCCCATGATACCCTGGAGTTGGGCTTTCATCTGCAGCTCTACTGTAGCAGAAGTGGTGTCTGAACCAGAGCACAAAGTTTTTCTCTTCTCCAAAGTTCAATGTCTTTGCTTTGTGTATTTCCCTCTCCTCTGAGCCTCATTGTCATTCTCTGTACTCATAAAAGCCGGCTATTGTATCCAGCACAACGGTCCGAGCGCTCTGTCCATTTAACGGCAGCAAAACAATGGAAAAGCCAAAGTGAGTCTCCACAGCTTAAAGTGATTAGATGAGTTTCTCACTAATCCCCACCTTGAGCAGGTTGGAGAACGCTCCCAGGACCGCCAATCGATTTGATTCACAAACACACTCGCACTCAGAGTAAAACCCTTTTAGCAATGACCTTATCAAAACAATTCTGAAGCTGTGAGCTCATTGTAATTTTTTTTGGGTGGGTGGGTGCAATTACAACCGGCGTGTTAACGAAGCAGCCAAACGATTGGACCATTAAGGCAGCTGCCACAAACAGATCGATCGGACACACAACACATGGCGAGAAGCACGAGAGACAAATGAATAAATAAATCTTTACACACGTTGAAAAAGAAAAGCGCTGAGAAAATGCTGAAACAGGTGCACACAAAACAAACGAGCAGCGCTTTCTTTCTTTTTCTTTTCGGGGCAGCTGTCACGCTTGTGTTCTGAACGGGCCATTACAGCACAAACAAGCTGCACGCTCATTGATTAGAGGCCCCTCGAGGGACAGAAGCCACCTGAAAGGCTTTGAGCCCTACAGAGGCAGGGATACCTGCAGCAAAGCTCTCAAGAGGACGCTTCACAGAAACAACACCAATCGATAATTAGCGGGTTTTGAACAGGACACCGTTGTCGCGTTCTGTGGACGACGCGCTGATCGATAGGCTGCGAGTTGTGTGGCGGTGTGGTCATTCACGAGGTGCTTTCTGAAAGAGATTTGACAGGAGCACTAATCAATAAAGAAGAAAAAAACTTAGGATTCTCCCTTTGTTTAATTGTAGCAGCATCTTAACTTTCTGACATGTCTGCTCATTATTTTTACATTTTAGAACCTCCCAAAGACAGCAAACATAGCGCTGTTATTTGCATTGTCAGTGTTTGGATTTGTTTTTAACGATTCTGCCGTTCTGCTTTGCTGGTTTGGATACAAATCAATGAGTTGTTGTGTTCAGGTTCATTACAAACAAGACCAGAAGTAAAAATTGAGTTCTATGGACAGAGAGTAATAGTACCTTGTAAAAATCTTGAGTCCTCCGCCGTTTTTATTAGATTTCCAAGCAGCCAGACTTTCTTTGTACACTTTTTAAGTGAAATTTTCTTCAGGCTTTTTGAAAGTCATTAATTTAGTCTTTGGCCACTTGTTATAATGATTTTGCCTGTGTGTGTATGCATGTGTGCATGGGTCTGTTAAAACATCTAACTAGATGAATTTTAATGAATCACGCAGAAGAATGTTCATCAAAAACTGGTTAACTTTGGAGCTCGCCCAATTCAAGATTACGGCTGAGTACCAAAACTCTGTACCTCAATATACTGACCAAAAACATTCAGTAGGCACTGGTATTGGGGGCAAAAAATGTTTTTCAGTGCTAAATTTCGGTACTTTTCCAATGAAACATCTCGGTTATTGACCTGTGCAGCTCTGTACCGTCTGCTGCTGTGCATCACATCACCAGGGTCTTACCCACGCACAGCCTCGTCTCTCTTCACGGGCTAAGAAAATACCCAAAAAAGAATCAAAGTTTTGTGTGAAAGTAATGATTAAGAGCTAAATGTAACACCTGTGATTAGATTTGTGTCGCTAAGTATGAAAATACCAGCAGTTTAAACAAGCACCTCATCATTCATTGCATCAATTTGTGAGCCGATGTGTGCATCGTCTTTGACTGGGACCTGAGAGCACACGCTTCTCCTTCTGCTGCATCATCAACACAGGAGGTGTTGTGCTTGTTTTTCTGAAGAAAGATTATTAGTAGAGATGGGGGATAAACCCAAAATTTACCAATACCAAAATGTATGGCTACAACCAACGTCATTTTGCCCATGTCGGTATATTAAATATTTTATAAAAATTAAAAGTTGTGTGTTGTTGGTGATGTTCATGTCCCTTTAAGATGCTGTACCATAGATTTTAAGGTTGTTTCCCTGCTTTGACACACCTGGTTTTAATCAGCAGGTGATTAACAGGCTTCTGCAGAGAGCCTGATGAGCTGCTGAACAGGTGATTTGATTAAACAAGCATGCTAGAGCAGGGAAAAAATTAAAACATGCTGGATAGCGGCCCTTGAAGACCAGCATTACCCACTCCTGCTCTCAAAAGAAAGATGTTTGTTAAATTATAGTTTACAGTGAAGATTTGCCATGTTTTTGCTTGGTTCAATAAACAAATTAAAATGTTTAAATGCTTTTTAAATTATAAAACTAGACTTAAAGCTATAGGCACTGAAAAGTATCAAAAAATAGTATAAGTATTATTCAGGTAGATTACCGAAAACAAGGTGTTGTTATAGTCACAATGGGTAGTTTTCACAATTAATCTCTGAAAATATCCAGCAAAATGTTGTTGAAAATGAATAAAATGATGTCCAGTCCTTGAAAAATATTGGCGGCTTTGCAACATATAATCATAAAAATCGGGTCTAAAATACATAGGGCACGAGTACAAGTCTCTGGGGGACGCCATATTGGATGCCATGTTTCTTTCTAAGTGAGCCAGCTCGGGGTCCTGTGCCTGCTGATGACATCACACTAAATGATTGGCTGGATGTATGACTCACGGAGGTTACGTTACCACGTTTGTAAATATTTAGACAGTAAGAAACATGAATTCAATAACAAAACTGCTAAACTCTTTCCTAAACCTATGTGAAAGAACAAAATTGAAAAAGAGATGCAATATATTTTGGCCGAGTGGTATTGCCGTAGTGTGATGTCATCAGCAGGCGCAGGACCCTGAGCAGATCCAGAACCTACACCACCAGAAAACTAGCATCAGCATTGCATTCTCTCGATGGAATTAACTGAACGACTATCAAGGTCTGAGGAGTCACGCCGAGGTTGCATGCTTTCTGCTCGACAGCTAACATTTACCATAATGTTTTTAAACTAGCGACAGTCACGGCGATATGGTGTAAAACTACCCTGAAATGTATTTACAGCTGCCCTCTATCACCAGGAAACTACACAGTGTCACTTTAAAACACTAGTATCAAAAAAATCTAAAGGTACCAAGTGCTATTTAAGATGGCCACCAAAGTCAACCAACATTAAAAAACACAAAAAATGGCTACAACCTTGTCCATTTTATAGATTTTGCAGTGTTATGCTCATTCATGAGACACAAGGTGCATTTTCAAAATTTGACTAAAATATCAATAAATCCATAATTTCCTAAAAATATCTTAGTGTGAAACTCTGACATGAATGAAGGGGACTGCTGTTTGTCTTTAAAGACCTTCAGAAAGTCTAAAGAACTACTGATCAAAACCACTTTAAAGCATTACAAGAGAATCTGTCAGTTTGGAAGTGAATTATAAAAAGAAAGTGGAGTGGTTTACTTGGCCTTGATGATCAAATAGTGCTGAGGTAAAGTGAGAGTCATCTCAGGTATAACAACTTCAGAAAACAAACACTAGTCATTGACAGTGACAAAATCACAAGATTTTAAAATTTCTCAATATTTCATAGCTCAATGGATTTTTGGAAACCTTCTGCGGTAAACTCTGTAGTCCGCAAGCTTATAAGTCATATCTGTTTTTGCCTTGATTTATGAAAAAGGTTACATCAAATATTACAAATTAGGTGTCATGGGCTCTATGAAATTTAGTTTAATCTTCATTCAAAGTTCTTTTTACCCCAAAATTAAAGTTTTCCTTTTTATTTTTCAGACATCAATACGGTGCGATCTGATCTGTATTCTAAAAACAATTTAAAAAAAAAAAAAAATTCAAATGGATTTTACTGGGCTCTAAAAATGTATAGTTGAATATTCTAGAATGTCGGTTTTATGTTCTGATAATGATTTCACGACCCTTTTGAATTCATATTTTGGATTTGAGTTAGAACCCCAAAAACTACTCCTGAAAAATGTTCTTTTCTTGGGTGTTTCTTTATAATCTTGATCTTTTTGACTCAATGTTCTCTATTTTGAGAGTTTTGTTCTTTGTCTCTACAGTGAGTGTGTTTGTAAAAGTAGAAGATTCACCTTTTTAATCAGTGAACAAAAAATACATCTGAACATTCAAAAAACCCTTTTCATGCATCACATGATCACAAAAGTGATGACCTAAAGCCCCCCTGTCTTTGTTGAGGTGAAAACAGAGATCGTTAACTTTTCTCCAAGAGAGGAGTTCTTTTTTGGTCCACTGCATTCTACAGTTTCCCCTGAAGCGCCTATCTCAAGACGTACTCAGATTGCATCAGAAAGGCCTTAGTGGTGAATCTCGGACATCTAATGATTCTTGGAAAGATACCATGGAATAACAAAAGGAGAAATCAGCTGGGAAAAAAATTGGGTGAAGGGGGTTCTTCAAAAATATCCAAAAAACTAACAAGGTGGTCAAGATGTGGTTTACAACTGAACCAGTTCACATTCCTGTGGACTTTTCTGTTATAATATGTAAAGACCAAAATTTCAGCAAAGGAACATTCAACCTCAAACACATGGAGGTTGTTGTCAAACAGGCAGTGATGTCATAATTATATATCAACTATAAAAATCAGGTTCCTGTTTAAGTGCATCATTGATCTATATTGAGGTCAGCTGGTATCCCTGCTCTCTGTTGTTTTACATCAGTTACAACAGATGTATGAGATAATTAGTGTGTAGCTAATTAGTATATCAACACAGATGCACATGATTAAAGCTATTTCTACACCACAGCTGCTTTATTATTAGAACTAGCCTGAACTATTGAAAAAAACTCTACTCTGAGTACTCTTTGTGATCTGGAACGACATCCACCATCCATGGTGACTCCTGCTACGTCTGAGGAAACAAGAAGTCCACACAAAAGAAGAAAAAGAAGAAGCTAGAAGAAGAAAAAACAGAAGAATGGGAATACATAAAACTATCCTAGTGAACAAGACCAAATTCTTGCTTTGCAAAGTTTGGTCTAGGCTCGCTTCATAGGAACCCTCGCAGCCTGATCCGCTGCTGTGGCTGTCCAATCACAGCTCGCTATAGTTTTGGTTGGGCCAATCACAGCGCTCTATATTTTGGGCCAATCACAGAGCGGGAGTAGCCGATGACGTCAGCGCTGCGGCCGCGAACCCAAGCAACATGGCGGCGGCGCAGGAAACACGTCGTTTGAAACGGCTTTGTCATCAACATTGGATTATTTAGACTCCAACGTGCGTAAGTCTGTCGGCTATACTTAATGGCTTCTTATTTTTATCAAAGTAGTGGAATGTCCCAGTACACCTGATATTCACATGTTTTTCATACAAAAACAACTGAAATCATTGAAGTTAGACGCCATTAATGCCTCCCTCCTTTCCGTCGCCGTGATTACGTCACGTTGTTCGTTACTCTGATTGGTCCTAGCGCTATCCAATTGTGTGTTGACATTTTGAAAGACAACCGTAGATCCCGCCTCACGACTGAGGGCCATCAATGGTTCGTGGCAAGACTATATATTCACATATATAGGATGGCTTGCCAGGCTAGAACAATACCACTTAGAAGTCAAAGAAGAAATAGAAGAAAAAGACATAGAAAAATAAAACAAAGCCATAGAACAGTGTTAATTTTGTTGACCATATATATCTTTTTTTTTTCGTGACGAATGAATTTTTGCGGGGAAAAAAACTTGAAAAAAAATGTTTTCAATAAAGGCTAAATTATGACTACAGTTGATCTACATTTTTGGTGGCGAATAAAAGACAACAACAAAAATTGACAGTAACAAAAATCCAATCAGAAAAAAAATGTTAGGAATGGACAAAAGAACCAATCAAAAATGAGAAAAGAACCAATCAGGGTCCCGGACCAGCTTGTTCAAATACTGGTAACAGTTGAACAATTAATATCTAAAAGGAGAAAATGTCCACGGCTGGGAGGAAAAGCTTTAAATGTGACAATCTGAAAAGTCTTTACTTAGTGAGTACACAGCAGGGCTTTCCCTTGGTTTTAAAAGTGTTATGGTGGTAGCAGCGAGCATTGGTGAGGGCAGGGGGAGTGGCCTATTTGCTGCAGCCAAACTGAACTCATGGAGCCGAGCATTTACGTTTTTTTTTTGTTTTGTTTTTTGTGGCGCTGCTACAGCCGATCAGCGTTTGGTTTGCTAGCGGTGTTTTTGTGTGGAAAAAACATTCAGGCGGCCCACCTTGGTAAATTAGTGCAGAGAAAACTCTAATAAATACACCTCTTCGCATTATTAGAGTAACACCTTTTAATGTTTTGAAAATATGATGTCATTTCCTGTCATGTTTACAAATATTACAGCACATTATACAGATTTGTTTAATTAATTAATATTGAGAGGCACAATGTCAAACTGTCAGTGTGCATTTTAGTATTTTCCAACAATTGTTAATAAAACCATTATAAATATAGTTTTATTGCTCCAAAGTGTGTAATGTGAATTTTTCATATATTTCTTTACAGTTTCAAGTAGGTGTAGCTAACATTTCCTTTACGGAAGTTCAAAATTATTGCATCAGAAGAAAAATACATTAGTCAACTAAAACAAGACTAAAATTAAAACAAATTAGATGTCTAAATTATCATCAAATTATTCTTTTGACTAAAATCCTTTTGAATTTTAGTCAAAAGAACAAGACTCAAACTACATTAAAATTTCCTGTCAAAATTAACACTGACATGGAACACATAGAAGACATAAAACACATAGAAGGTGAAGAAGAGGAAAGAGAGGACGATAATGGCACGTGTTCAAAACTAGATGACTGGTATGAGACATTCAAGTAGAGGAAATGGATCCCGGAACTTCCTGTCTCTTCGTGGTGAAACTGTGAACATTTGTGAATGTGTTCAACCATAATGTGTTACTCCAAGTTAAGCAAAAGCTAACATTAGCTTTGCTAAGGACTTAAACAGAAATAAGCAATATGAAGTTTGAGAGACTTGACAAAGGGGTAAAAGGGGGAAAGTGAAAGCATAATAGGTAAAGATGTGGAAAAAAAACAAATTAAGAGCATACAAACCAGAAATTTTTGAACGGGGTGTTGATTTCGAAGCCCCTGCGGTCGACGTCTCGGATGTTAGCAGCAGTCAGTTCCACCTCTGCGATACCAAGCCCTGCTTTGTAATCCTTAGAAAAAGGTGACAGAACAGAAACCTGGATTATAATGAAAAGTTTTTATTATTAACAAAACTCTGTACATTACCTTTCATAATAAAATTTTACGCTAAGATCACCTTATGTTGTGAAATGAAGGACTTACAGTTGCTTAGGAGTCCTGGCCAATTTTATTTTAGCGGTGGTGACCATCTTGAATTGTGTTAGGGAACTTAAACCACTATCGTGCCATGCAACATTTATCTTAGGATTCTATATTTCTTTACAGTTGAATTTACAAATTTACTATAAAAACTGTAAGTAATATGACTGACAAGACTTTTGATAAATGGCTTATTATAAATGTTTGAACACTTTAACAAGCAATAATTGGCATCATGAGTCTCGGAGGCTTTTATTTTGTAGGTCAAAAGCTGAAAAGTTTGGAAGTACCATGGATAAATATAAAAATGTATTTGGTGCGTTATTTTAGACCAAACAGCAACAATAGGAGCCTATGTCAATCATGCCCATGTCCCAAAAGAGAAAATGGCAAACAAGTCAATTTTGTTAGTACTCTTTTTTGTTTTTAAAACTTTATTACGTTTCCACCATTTTGCCACCAAAAATACCAAGAATTCCAGGGTCATTTGGTAGTAAAAATACAAGAAACATTTGCTTTTGGGAGAATCTTTAGCCAAAATATGTATATTATTTCTCTTCTCGCAACCTAGAGCTATAACTGGATGTTTCTTCATATTCTTTTTTAAAATTTGTTTTTTTGTCTTTGTTTGAATCATTTCTGAGTAGTGTTGGTTGGATCTCTATTTTCCTATAAGCAAAGGTTTATGGGCAGTATGTCTGAAACTTCAAAAGAACATTAACATGTTCAAAGATGATATTTTTGGACCAAATATGCCAACTAAACTCATACAAACAGCAGTGTATACCCCTTTGATTGGCGTTAAGTAAGTCAGTAGTTCTGTTGCCCACACCTGTTGTAATGTGTAGAGTTCAACTGAGACCAGAAAAAAGGTCTGCAAGGGAGCCACTGCCAGAGATATAAGCAAAGCAAAACCACACATAAGCTGTGTTGACTGCACTACATTCTGCTGTAGAGGCATAAAAGAGAAGATGACTCAAAGGATGGGAAAGAAGAAGCAAAGAGGACATGAAAAACTGGATAAGGTGGAAGTAACCCACACTGAATGAGGGTGAGTAGGATCAGCTGACTGTGCGTGTGAAGAAAAACCCAGAACAAAGTACTATTTACACAACTACTACTAACCAGCACATCAAGGCTCAGCTCAAACAAGGCGCGTGAAACACTGGCCTGCTGCACCGGCTATAAATCATGAGTGCTTTCTGCGCTAACGGTTCCTCACCAGAAAAACAATTTACATTAATTACACCAAACAAAGAAGAATGTGAATCGACACCATCTTTGTTGATTGGGCGCTTTTTGGGGATTCCCGGCGTTGGAGTGAAAAGAAGCGCCTATTAGTGTGTGTGTGCGTGTGTGTGGGAGAGCATCTTGCAGAATAATTAGCGACAAACTTTGCAGAGCAGCCAGATTTTTGCAGATTGCGGCACAAGATGGCAGTTTACTTAAATATTTACACATTGTAAAAAATAAAGACATAAACAGCAGTCTGATCCGCTTGGTTTTATGTGAGCTGGTTCCACCGGAGGCTCGTAAAACCTTGGTTTGACCAAACCAATGTTCACCGTTTTTAACCGTCACACAAAATGACAGCAACGGAGAATGATGTCACGGAATCGTGGACAAACCTCAGATCCTATGAAGCGTTACGGCTAATTAAGACAGCCTGATCTCAGAAAGGGGACAACAGAGGAGCAGAAAAAAGATAATACTGGAGACTAGTGAGATCACTGCATGGCCAGGTCTTAATTGAGCTGAAACCTTTGATGTGAAGGCTTCAGGGCAGCAAAAAAAAACTTGCCTTTACATCCTATCAATTATAACTACATAGAGTCATTGCTCTTTTAACTTCAGTGTGTTCAAAGATTTGAAGATGCGTGACGTGATAATGAGCATCTGGGGGTAAAGCCCCCTCCTTTAAGGCTGATTGACGCTCGTAGACGATCATCCAGATTGATGATCCTAAGGCAACAAGCCACTGTGATTCAATCATGTAGGGAGCAACTGTTTACGTGTATTCTGCAACAAGGTGTGTGTGAATGTATGTGCTGAGATGGTCTAATGACCATCATCTCAGACAGCCAATTAGAGAGCTGGGTGTTAGCGGGGCGGTCCAGCCCTCTCCACTAGTTTCCTACCCAACATGTGCGGCAGCCTCCCGCTCCCTCCAATTAATTCACCGAGGATGGAGGGAAGGAAATAAGGAAGGAGGGAGGAAAGAAAGAAAGGGGTAACGGGTAAAAATAAGTCACCCAATTACATCTACCAAGGGTTAGGTGGCAATAATGGGACGAAAAGGCTGCAGGACCAATGTTTCTGCACCTTTCATTCACCATGCATTATGGCTGTTCAAACCCAAAACCAAACAAAGCCCCTCTAAAACCTTCAAAGAACACTAATGTCGAGGAAAATTCTTCCAAAACATGATAAAAGCATGAATAATGTCCGAATGTTGCCACAAGGTTGTGTGATCAAAAAAATCCAAACACAGGCAAGCATCTCCTTCTATCTCAAATTCAATGTCCAATTATTAGCTGCTCTAAAAAAAGTGTAGGGTTAAAGTTTATACAAGTGCATGCAGGATGGACACAAAAATCTTTGGTTTGTTTTGAACAGGAGGAATGACAAAGGACAGGTCAAGGACGCAAAGCTGGGACATTTAAAACATGCTGATAAGAACAAACTTGTTTTTCAACACAAATAAAGAATGTGGCTGATGCACTCAAAATAAGGTTACAGTCAAATATTCAAGCAATGTTTCTTTGGATGAAAATGAGTCAGCGTTGTAGAAGCAATGCCAAAATAAAAGTGTTCGTTTATGTTCTTGTGTGTAAAGCCACTGGGACCTTGCCAACATATTTATATTCTTTTTGGGGTCAGTTACACTACAATGCTTGACTCTTGTTTCGACCGTTTCATAGTTCAGTCCAAAGGGTGGTGAAAACAGGATGGATTTTGGACTATTTCAAAGAAATGAGACTTCTCAACAAGAATTTGATGTGATCTCTGTCCTCGCAGCCACCGAGTGATGATGTGTACAAGGGTGAATAACCGTGTATCTCCTTCTAAGGGTGGATTTTCAGGCAACCCAAAAACAAAAGATAATGTGATTATAGTTACTGCTAATAAACTTTATTTTGTTGCTTTTGTTGTTTTAAGGAATATAAAATAGGAACTAAAGCCAAGTCATGAGCAACATCTTTCCTGCTGACCATCATTGATCCCAACTAAAAGACAAACATGGTGTCCACACCAACACTAAGGGTGCATTCAGCTGCAGGACTTGATGAGTAAACTACAGTCACCCTAAGGCTTAACACAACCAAATGTACAGGTAAAGGTCCTAAATCATAGCGCTGCTAAAGCTGCTAGAAATGTGCTTTATAAATAAAGTTGACATTGACATTGGCTGTTGCTACCCCTGAAGGGAAAAGCCCAAAGTAAAAAAAGGTTCATTGCTCGGGTTTAAATGGTCAAGTTGTCATGCCAATGGAGTCGGGTAGGTGTACTGTTGTCTCCAAATGTTCTCACGTTTAAAAATGATCTGTGACATTAATCTCTTAGCACAGCTTATTGATTTTTATGTAAGAATGAGTTTGATGGTGATCATCTTGTGCTTTAGTACTAAACAAAGGCATGAATGGTTGAAACCTGCTTTTGAAACTTGCTCTGGTTTCAACATGTGTGTGCATGTTTACTGAGTGCTAGGGTGAAGTGGGGGGGGCATCCATTAATTATGCTCTCTACATGCTGGATGTGACAATAACCAACGTACTTATATTTTTATACCTGTTTGGTGATTACAGCTTGCTGTGGTTCCCTGAAGATGATCAAAGAACACACCAGCAAAATAAATTTTACAGCTTTATAAAAAACAACTGGTAGATTTCTGCTCTGCAAGGTAGTAAAAGCAGAAATATCCTTTTGATGTGAGCAAGTTCGGCATGAAAAGCAAAGAATTTTTCACTGAAGAGAAGAATAAATTAAAGCATCTTGTATTTTACACTTGCAGAAGAAAATAATCCAAGGAGCAGGTTTCTACTAGATGAACGTTTATCTTGAAAATAAAAAAAAGCCTCTTCACCGTCAAAACAAAGCCTCTCATACAAGATGATTCATCTGTTTTCATCTATCTGGATGAACACTCAAGCCTCCTTGAGGTGAAAGCGTAGTGAAATGGCCGCGAATCAGACTTCGCAGCAATTAGCCACCGTTATAGTAGACGGTTTCCTTTCCACCGGCAGCAAAATGTAAAGTTTTGAACGTGTCCCACAAGCGAACGCTATCATTACGTTTCGAGTCTATTTTTGAAGCGCTACGCTTCCAAAGCATGTCAAACTCCCCATTTTAGATCGGGTCACACAGGAAGTCAAACACAAAAGCAGTGTAAAACATCCAGAAATTTTCAAAATAAAAGTCACGTGCAGATAAACGTTCGTCATTTCATCTTAACCCCCCCCGGGGTAAACAGAACAGAAAATAAACCACAGACCTTTTTGGGTTTGTCTTTCTCCGTGCTTGTTATTGTGCAGACATCTGAAATCACGCATGATGTTGCAATTCTCCCGTGATTTCGTGACCTCACGGGATCAGCTGTGTGGAACGCTTTCGCTTCCGTTTGGCATCAGAATCGCTCCCGGTTGGAAAGGACCTCATGGGCTAAACGCCGCTATTACGTTACACTCCGCTTTCATGTCCAGTGGAAAGGAGGGGTCAGAAGATCGTATGGGATGTACGAGATAACACACTAAACAGGTGAAGTTGCGTGTTTGATGTTGTCTACAGTACAGCGGAATTCAGACGTGTGGGACACTTTAGATAGAGTCTGACTTCCCTTACCTGGGTGCGTGAATGACCTTAAACACCGCTCCGTCACAGGGCTTACACTTCATGAGAAATGAGGTTTGGGTGGTGAAGGGGGAGCTGGGAGGATGATGTTTCCAATAGCTCGTTCATCATGTTAGATTAAATACTCCACTTCACTGATCTTGAACAGCGCCACAGTCGACCCAACTTGCTCTCCTTCATTTCTTACAAGCTTCCAACGCTCCCTTCTCACTCGCACAAACCGTGCACTTGAGTGCTCTTTCCATCCTCTTCACTTCATCTCTTTCCTTTATTCTGCGTTTTAATTCTATTGTCTTTCACTTGCTGCCTGCTTTCCTCTCAGCGAAATGCATTGCTGCTGCATTTATGCATAGGGGGGATTGAGACGGTAAGCTGAAATAATACAATTAATGTGTTCTCTCTCTCCCCCCGATTCTCTCTTTCCCTCCGTTTTTCTCCTGCTGTCTCAGATCAAGGATGTGGAAATGTGCTGACATGGAGGGATACCCAAAAGAGAATTCTAACAAAGATGTTTGTTCACGCTAATGAAGAAAATAATGAAAGGCAAACAACAAAACTGCAAGAGCAAGCAAAACGAATTGAGAGCCAAAAGAGGGATGGAAATGAGTTGAATGCAAGTAGCATTATCAAATATGCAGACAAACATGAGAGAGGCAATAGTATCACTACTGAGAGGGATCTCTCAATCTGATCTGCTCCCGGGACGGTGATGAACAAAGAGAAGGTGTTCATGAGAAGGGACTATCAAGGCTTAATTGGACTGGTAGCAAATAAAAGAAGTAAAATATCTTGTTTTATTCTAATCTCCTAATCAGATTAAATATTTTATTAATCTGTGAATTCTAAGCACACAAAAATGCTCTAAAACAGAAAAGTGGAAATGTGAGTTTTCTGTTTTATTTTCTAACATGGTCACAAGTCTAGATTACAACCTAAACGCGTGAAGCAAGCTCATCAATCTAAATCTAAGAATCCAATTATTCTAGTGCATGCTGTTGTAATTTACTTTGCAGCAGTAGAGTTTGAACTTTTTAGGGTGGAGGTCAAAATCCCCAAGTTTAAAGTACTCAAAGGATACAAATATTAGATTTTTTTTTTTTTTGGAATTAAAAATGATTTTTCCCTTGTTTTATGAATGGTGGGCTTTTAAGTAAAAGTTAGTGAGGGTTTGAGGTTCGGTTAACCACGATATTAAATAATAGGTAAGACATGTGGTTCGTAATAGACAAGTACTTTTTGTACTTCACCAAAATATGCTCTAGGCTGCTTTGCAGTGTCTCTAGTTTTGTTGAGGGAGTTTTAAAACATCTCTAGCTACTCCTTTACCCAAACAAGCAACTAGAAAGTGTAAACACTTATGGTAGCTCTGACATTTTGCTTTTTTAAAAAAGCATGCGCTGCTATGGGCTACCTCCCCTATCCCAAAGCACTCACAGGCACCCCAGAAAAGTGTAGAATGCCTTCTCCAGGTCAGGGATGAGGTCCTGCCCCAAGTGGAGGAATTTAAGTATCTCGGGGTCTTGTTCACGAGTGAGGGAAGGGTGGAGCATGAGAATCGATAAGGGGATTGGTGCTGCGTCTACAGTGATGCGGGCGTTGTACCGGTCTATCGTGGTGAAGAGAGAGCTGAGCCGGAAGGCAAAGCTCTCGATTTACCGGTAGATCTATATTCCTACCCTCATCTATGGTCACAAGCTTATAGTTAAAAATCTAAATATTCAAAAATAAGCTCAGTAACTTTAAACCTGAATAAAGAATTTCATGAAATCCAAACACTTCAAAGGGTTAACATTTAAATCAACTACATACTAAATTTAGTTCCCACCTAAATGATCAGTGGAATGGAAAACTTGACCAAACCTCTAGTCTTTTTTTACCGTTTCAGCTTCACAAGACAACAACAGCTCCAGACATTAGAGACAGGAAAAACCCCACAAACAACATGCATTAAAGAGTTTCTGAGCTACAGGGCCCCTAACAGCTGGTCTGTGTGCTTGCATGTGCATGCACTGCAAGCTTTACGCATTTCAGTGCAGACTAAAACATTTTAACACCTATAAATTTACTTTTTTCTGCATTACACATTCACAGGCTGATCCATTTCTCCCACAGCTGCTTCAAGTATGCTTATCATCGTCCTCCTTTTAAGCACGTAGCTGTCATTCTGTACAGAGGAGGTCCCGGCAGTGTTGGAAGTACCTGTTCTGTTTTGCAGAGCCTGACTTTACTCCCCACCAGGGACGCCAGCACTCTGCCTTTGTAACCGCGGAGCTCCAGTAAGCCTCGCTTGTTTGCGGAAGAGAGGTGGGGTAGGCTGTCGGAGCGCTTCTGGGAGCTGCAGGCAGGGGGGCGCGTGGCCGTCTGAAGAGTTTCCATCCACTCCTGGCGCTCCCCTGTGGACACGTGCATGAGTGAGAAACAGAAACAGAGAAAGAGAAGCAGATGGCAGACGGAGATACATGTGTGAATGTGTGTAAGGGAGTGAGGGGTAAGGAATCAAACACAGCCAGACTGGAGAGATCAGGGCATCCTTAAGTCTTTGAATCAGAGTGTTAATTCATCACTTTTGCATGTCTTCAGTGGGGTTTATTGGATCTTTGGCTGCCAAAGCGCAACTGAATACCAAGACAGAAAATTCCACCCTGAACAAACAGTAATTGGAACACAGGGTGAGGTGTGATTGGTGAAAATTAAGTTAGCCTTTAGTACGAGAAACCCCCGGAAAGCTGAGAGTGACAAGTCTGACACACGCAGATATTAACATTTGCTACTCTTGGAGTTCAGCAGCATGAGATGAGGACATGAAGAAATCACTTCAAATTTATATTCTTTACAATAAAAACAGGCCACTGCCATAGCCGCGGGAACATATTTTCAGCAGGGGGTGCTGAAAAAAAAAAGCTCAGCTGCGCTCAACTCGTTATGTCCAGGTGAATCATAGCCTACGTGTAGCATAGGCATTGATACGAGTCTCATTATTAGAAAGAAGACCGCCTCCAACAGTCTTGACGCGCTGCTTATAAACCTACGACTCCTGTCTGCAGTTGACCAATGAAAACACACCTTTGGGACGCCGCAGCAGCAAGACTCCGCCTCTCTGAGTTTCCGTTTCAACCTTATGTTTAAAATGCGGATTATAAACTACACACCAGTTTTTATTTTTGTTAATAGCCCAAATAAAACCGGAGTTATACTAAAATAATTAAACTAAGAATGGGTTCAGTAGCGTTTTGTTGCTGAGGGAGAGGATGGCTGCTGCGTGATCTGACAGCAGGTGTCAAAAGGGCTGAGGCGCGTCACGGAGCGGAGAAAACACTGAGACAGATATTTATGGCAAAACTTTAGACATTGGAGCGATCTGTGACAGATAGATAGTTACTTCCCTGTAGTTTAGTGTTTTTTTATGTATAAAGGAGGATGAGAAGGATGGATGTCCAGCAGACAGATCAGCTGTTTAGCTGGAAGACGGGAAAAGGAGACGCGCAGCTGGAACTGGGGTAAAGCCAGCCTCCACTCGGAAATCGACGGTAAAGTGAGCCCTCACTCGATTTTTCGAGGCGCACGTATACCAAGTTTTACGGTAACAGCACTAGCGAACCTTTTCAAAATAAAAGCCAGTCGCTGAAACATGCTTTCTGACTGATGATTTAAATAAAGATCGTTAAAAATGAACTAATAAAGTAATCTACTAATACTTTATAGCCATTTTAACTTACGGTAACAGCGGAAGTGAACCTTTTCAAAATAAAGCCAGTTCCTGAAACGTGGTTTCTGACCTTCTGGCTGATAATTTAAGTAAAGAATGTTGAAACTGGACTTAAAAAGTAATCTACTAATACTTTATAGCCATTTTAACTGGTATTTCCAAATTAAAGAATATTAAAAAATGGTTTAAATGCCTAAAGAAAAGATGTTATTCTGTGAGTCCTGGGTGATTTTTAGCTCTATTACAAGCATAACACTGCTGGAAATTTATTTGAAACTTTTATTAACAGCTAATTTTTTTATTTATACATTAATGATCCCAAAACATGGAAATCACAAGGAAATTTGGAAAATTTTAAAGTAGATCCTGTATGTTTAAAAAAAATAAAAGTGGTACACCATGTCTAGTCCATGTAAAAAAAACGGTTAATCCAAATCTGATGTGGAATTTCAAAATAAAACCCCCTTTGAAAATTGATAAAAGTGATTAATTCCTCTATTTTGAAAAATAGTTAAAAAACACTTTTTTTCAAAATAAAACCTCTTTGAAAATGGTTATAAATGATTCATTCCTTAATATTGAAAAATTGTTTTAAAATAATTCCCCTGTTATGCCAGCTTCTGATGTGGACAGATGACTACTGGACCACCTGTAGTTCATGTAAAAAAAAGTTTGATCCAAATGTAATGTAGGATTTCAAAATAAAAGCTCTTTGAAAACTGTTAAAAAAGATTCATTTCTCTATTTTCAGAAATTGTTTAAAAATAATTCCCCTGTTATTCCATGATCTGGTGTGGACAGATGACTATTAGAACACCTCTAGTTCATGTAAAAAAAAGTTTGGTCCAAATCTGATGTGGGATTTCAAAATAAAAGCTATTTGAAAACTGGTATAAAAGATTCATTTCTCCATTTTCAGAAATTGTTTAAACATAATTCCCCTGTTATTTCACGATCTGGTGTGGACAGATGACTACTAGACCACCTCTAGTTCATAGAAAAAAAGTTTGGTCCAAATCTGATGTGGGATTTCAAAATAAAACCTCTTTGAAAACTGGTATAAAAGATTCATTTCTTAATTTTCAGAAATTGCTTAAAAATATTTCCCCTGTTATTTCACGATCTGGTGTGGACAGATGACTACTAGACCACGTCTAGTTCATGTAAAAAAAGTTTGGTCCAAATCTGATGTGGGATTTCAAAATAAAACCTCTTTGAAAAGTGGTATGAAAGATGCATTTCTCCATTTTCAGAAATTGTTTAAAAATAATTCCCCTGTTTTTCCACAATCTGGTGTGGACCCCTGACAACTAGACCACCTGTAGTTCATGTAAAAAACGTTTGGTCCAAATCTGATGTGGGATTTCACAATAAAAGCTTTTTGAAAACTGTTATAAAAGATTCATTTCTCAATTTCAGAAAATGTTTAAAAATAATTCCCCTGTTATTCCACGATCTGGTGTGGGCAGATGACTACTACACCACCTCTAGTTCATAGAAAAAAAGTTTGGTCCAAATCTGATGTGGGATTTCAAAATAAAACCTCTTTGAAATCTGGTATAAAAAATTATTTTCTCCATTTTCAGAAATTGTTTAAAAATAATTCCCCTGTTATTTCACGATCTGGTGTGGACCCCTGACTACTAGACCACCTGTAGTTCATGTAAAAAAGGTTTGGTCCAAATCAGATGTGGGATTTCAAAATAAAAGCTCTTTGAAAACTGGTATAAAAGATGCATTTCTCCATTTTCAGAAATTGTTTAAAAATAATTCCCCTGTTATTCCACAATCTGGTGTGGACCGCTGACAACTAGACCACCTCTAGTTCATGTAAAAAAGTTTGGGTTCAAATCTGATGTGGGATTTCAAAATAAAAGCTCTTTGAAAACTGGTATAAAAGATTCATTTCTCCATTTTCAGAAATTGTTTAAAAATAATTCCCCTGTTATTTCACGATCTGGTGTGGACAAATGACTACTAGACCACCTCTAGTTCATGTAAAAAAAGTTTGGGTTCAAATCTGATGTGGGATTTCAAAATAAAACCTCTTTGAAAAGTGGTATAAAAGATTCATTTCTCCATTTTCAGAAATTGTTTAAAAATAATTCCCCTGTTATTCCATGATCTGGTGTGGATAGATGACTACGAGACCACCTCTAGTTCACGTAAAAAAAGTTTGGTCCAAATCTGATGTGGGATTTCAAAATAAAAGTTCTTTGAAAACTGGTGTAAAAGATTCATTTCTCCATTTTCAGAAATTGTTTAAAAATTATTCCCCTGTTATTTCACGATCTGGTGTGGACAGATGACTACTAGACACCTCTAGTTCATAGAAAAAAAGTTTGGTCCAAATCTGATGTGGGATTTCAAAATAAAAGCTCTTTGAAAACTGGTATAAAAGATTCATTTCTCAATTTTCAGAAATTGTTTAAAAATAATTCCCCTGTTATTTCACGATCTGGTGTGGACAGATGACTACTAGACCACCTCTAGTTCATAGAAAAAAAGTTTGGTCCAAATCTGATGTGGGATTTCAAAATAAAACCTCTTTGAAAACTGCTATAAAAGATTCATTTCTCCATTTTCAGAAATTGTTTAAAAATAATTCCCCCGTTATTCCAGCTTCTGATGTGGACAGATGACTACTGGACCACCTCTAGTTCATGTAAAAAAATCCTCATCCAAATCTGTTGTGGAATTTCAAAATAAAAGCTCTTTGAAATTAGGTACAAAAATTATTCATTCCGCTATTTTCAAAAAAAAAAAAAAAACGTCCCTATTATGCAGTTACACACTCCAGCGCCCAATGTTGCCTCTACGTATATACACTGTTCAAAAAAAATAAAGGGAACACTTAAACAACACAATGTGACTCCAAGTCAATCACACTTGTGTGAAATCAAACTGTCCACTTAGGAAGCAACACTTATCGGCAATCAATTTCACCTGCTGTTGTGCAAATGTAATAGACAACTGGTGGAAATTATAGGCAATTAGCAGGACATCCCTAATAAGGAAGTGGTTTTGCAGATGGTGACCACAGACCACTTCTCAGATCCTCTGCTTTCTGGCTGATGTTTTGGTCACTTTTGAATGCTGGCAGTGCTTTCACTCTAGTGGTAGCATGAGACGGAGTCTACAACCCACACAAGTGGCTCAGGTAGTGCAGCTCATCCAGGATGGCACACATGCGAGCTGTGGCAAGAAGGTTTGATATGTCTGTCAGCGTAGTGTCCAGAGCATGGAGGCACTACCAGGAGACAGGCCAGTACATCAGGAGACGTGGAGGAGGCCGTAAGAGGGCAACAACCCAGCAGCAGGACCGCTACCTCTGCCTTTGTGCAAGGAGGAACAGGAGGAGCACTGCCAGAGCCCTGCAAAATGATCTCCAGCGGGCCACAAATGTGTGTGTGTCTGCTCAAACGGTCAGAAACAGACTCCATGAGGGTGGTATGAGGGCCTGACGTCCACAGGTGGGGGTTGTGCTTACAGCCCAACACCGTGCAGGATGTTTGGCATTTGCTAAAGAACACCAAGATTGGCAAATTCACAACTGGCACCCTGTGCTCTTCACAGATGAAAGCAGGTTCACACTGAGCACATGACAAACGTGACAGAGTCTGAAGACACTGTGGAGAACGTTCTGCTGCCTGCAACATTCTCCAGCATGACCGGTTTGGCAGTGTGTCAGTAATGGTGTGGGGTGGCATTTCTTTGGGGAGCCGCACAGCCCTCCATGTGCTCACCAGAGGTAGCCTGATTGCCATTAGGTACCGAGATGAGATCCTCAGACCCCTTGTGAGACCATATGCTGGGGCAGTTGGCCCTGGGTTTCTCCTAATGCAAGACAATGCTAGACCTCATGTGGCTAGATGCATCAGCAGTTCCTGCAAGACGAAGGTATTGATGCTATGGACTGGCCTGCCCATTCCCCAGACCTGAATCCAAGTGAGCACATCTGGAACATCATATCTTGCTCCATCCACCAATGCCACGTTGCACCACAGACTGTCCAGGAGTTGGTGGATTAGTTCAGGTCTGGGAGGAGATCTCTCAGGAGACCATCCATCACCTCATCAGGAGCATGCCCAGGCATTGTAGGGAGGTCATACAGACACGTGGAGGCCACACCCACTACTGAGCCTCATTCTGACTTGTTTTAAGGACATTACATCAAAGTTGGATCAGCCTGTAGTGTGTTTGTCCACTTTAGTTTTGAGTGTGAATCCAAATCCAGACCTCTATGGGTTGATAAATCTGATTTCCATTGATACTTTTTGTGTGATTTTGTTGTCAGCACATTCAACTATGTAAAGGACAAAGTATTTAATAAGAATATTTCATTCATTCAGATCTAGGATGTCTTATTTTTAAGTTCCCTTTATTTTTTTGAGAAGTGTATGATCTCTATGGAGGGATCGAGATTAATAACAGGTGTGAAAGAGCATGCCTGCCAATATTTACATAACCCTGTCGTGTTAACGCACATTGCTCGTGTTGAAATAGTAAAGATCAGAAATATGACTAACGTGGCAGCTGTTTAATAAATTAAAACACGTTTTTTTCGTCAGTGTCCTTGCTCTCAAAAATATGATTTAATAAAAATTAAATAATTTACAATTTTTGGCTAATTTTGAGTCACATTTCTGCTTTTTTAACCCATCCATTCATCCATTTTCTATACCCGCATGTTCATACAGGGTTATGGGCGGCTGGTGCCTATCTCCAGTAGTCACCGGGCAAACAGGCAGGGTACACCCTGGACAGGTTGCCAGTCCATTGCAGGGCAACACAGAGACACACAGAACAAACAACCATGCACAAACACACTCACACCTAAAGACAATTTAGAGAGATCAATCAACGTGACAATCATATTTTTGGACTGTGGGAAGAAGTCGGAGTACCTGGAGGCAACCCATGCGTGCACAGGGAGAACATGCAAACTACATGTAGAAAGACCCCATTAATTAATGATGATATAGAGGATTTAATAAAAAATAATACAGGAATTACAAATAATTTTTCCAAATTTCAAAGAGCTTCTAATTTGGAATTCCACATCAGATTTAGATTAAACTTTTTTTTACATGTACTAGAGGTGGTGTAGTAGTCATCTGTCCACACCAGAAGCTAGCATAACAGGGGGATTTTTTTAAACAATTTTTCAAAATAGAGGAATTAATAATTTGTAACAGTTTTTAAAGGGCTTTTATTTTGAAATCTCACATCAGATTTGGATCAAACTTTTTTTACATGTACTAGAGGTGGTCTAGTAGTCATCTGTCCACATAAGAAGCTGGCATAACAGGGGAATTATTTTTAAACACTTTCTGAAAATAGAGAAATGAGTCTTTTATAACAGTTTTCAAAGAGCTTTTATTTTGAAATCCCACATCAGATCTAGATCAAACTTTTTTTACATGTACTAGAGGTGGTCTAGTAGTCAGCGGTCCACACCAGATCGTAAAATAACAAGGGAATTATTTTTAAACAATTTCTGAAAATGGAGAAATGCATCTTTTATACCAGTTTTCAAAGAGCTTTTATTTTGAAATCCCACATCTGATTTGGACCAAACTTTTTTTCTATGAACTAGAGGTGGTCTAGTAGTCAGGGGTCCACACCAGATCGTGGAATAACAGGGGAATTATTTTTAAACAATTTCTGAAAATGGAGAAATGAATCTTATATACCAGTTTTCAAAGAGGTTTTATTTTGAAATCCCACATCAGATCTAGATCAAACTTTTTTTACATGTACTAGAGGTGGTCTAGTAGTCAGGGGTCCACACCAGATCGTGGAATAACAGGGGAATTATTTTTAAACAATTTCTGAAAATGGAGAAATGCATCTTTTATACCAGTTTTCAAAGAGCTTTTATTTTGAAATCCCACATCAGATTTGGACCAAACTTTTTTTACATGAACTAGACGTGGTCTAGTAGTCATCTCTCCACACCAGATCGTGAAATAACAGGGGAATATTTTTTAAACAATTTCTGAAAATGGAGAAAATAATTTTTTTTATACCAGTTTTCAAAGAGGTTTTATTTTGAAATCCCACATCAGATTTGGACCAAACTTTTTTTCTATGAACTAGAGGTGGTGTAGTAGTCACCTGCCCACACCAGATCGTGGAATAACAGGGGAATTATTTTTAAACATTTTCTGAAATTGAGAAATGAATCTTTTATAACAGTTTTCAAAAAGCTTTTATTTTGAAATCCCACATCAGATTTGGACCAAACTTTTTTTACATGAACTAGAGGTGGTCTAGTAGTCAGCTGTCCACACCAGATCGTGAAATAACAGGGGAATTATTTTTAAACAATTTCTGAAAATTGAGAAATGAATCTTTTATACCAGTTTTCAAAGAGCTTTTATTTTGAAATCCCACATCAGATTTAGACCAAACTTTTTTTCTATGAACTAGAGGTGTTCTAGTAGTCATCTGTCCACACCAGATCATGGAATAACAGGGGAATAATTTTTAAACAATTTCTGAAAATGGAGAAATGAATCTTTTACACCAGTTTTCAAAGAACTTTTATTTTGAAATCCCACATCAGATTTGGACCAAACTTTTTTTACGTGAACTAGAGGTGGTCTCGTAGTCATCTATCCACACCAGATCATGGAATAACAGGGGAATTATTTTTAAACAATTTCTGAAAATGGAGAAATGAATCTTTTATACCACTTTTCAAAGAGGTTTTATTTTGAAATCCCACATCAGATCTGGATCAAACTTTTTGTACATGTACTAGAGGTGGTCTAGTAGTAATCTGTCCACACCAGATCGTGGAATAACAGGGGAATTATGTTTAAACAATTTCTGAAAATGGAGAAATGCATCTTTTATACCAGTTTTCAAAGAGCTTTTTATTTTGAAATCCCACATCTGATTTGGACCAAAATTTTTTTTTACATGAACTACAGGTGGTCTAGTAGTCAGGGGTCCACACCAGATTGTGGAATAACAGGGGAATTATGTTTAAACAATTTCTGAAAATGGAGAAATGAATCTTTTATACCAGTTTTCAAAGAGCTTTTATTTTGAAATCCCACATCAGATTTGGACCAAACGTTTTTTACATGAACTACAGGTGGTCTAGTAGTCAGGGGTCCACACCAGATTGTGGAATAACAGGGGAATTATTTTTAAACAATTTCTGAAAATGGAGAAATGAATCTTTTATACCAGTTTTCAAAGAGCTTTTATTTTGAAATCCCACATCAGATTTGGACCAAACTTTTTTTACATGAACTAGAGGTGTTCTAGTAGTCATCTGTCCACACCAGATCATGGAATAACAGGGGAATTATTTTTAAACAATTTCTGAAAATAGAGAAATGAATCTTTTTAACAGTTTTCAAAGAGCTTTTATTTTGAAATCCTACATTACATTTGGATCAAACTTTTTTTTTACATGAACTACAGGTGGTCCAGTAGTCATCTGTCCACATCAGAAGCTGGCATAACAGGGGAATTATTTTTAAACAATTTTTCAATATGAAGGAACGAATCATTTATAACCATTTTCAAAGAGGTTTTATTTTGAAAAAAAGTGTTTTTTAACTATTTTTCAAAATAGAGGAATTAATCACTTTTATCAATTTTCAAAGGGGGGTTTATTTTGAAATTCCACATCAGATTTGGATCAACCGCTTTTTTTACATGGACTAGACATGGTGTACCACTTTTAGTTTTTTAAACATACAGGATCTACTTTAAAATTTTCCAAATTTCCTTGTGATTTCCATGTTTTGGGATCATTAATGTATAAATAAAAAAATTAGCTGTTAATAAAAGTTTCAAATAAATTTCCAGCAGTGTTATGCTTGTAATAGAGCTAAAAATCACCCAGGACTCACAGAATAATAACATCTTTTCTTTAGGCATTTAAACCATTTTTAATATTCTTTAATTTGGAAATACCAGTTAAAATGGCTATAAAGTATTAGTAGATTACTTTTTAAGTCCAGTTTCAACATTCTTTACTTAAATTATCAGCCAGAAGGTCAGAAACCACGTTTCAGGAACTGGCTTTATTTTGAAAAGGTTCACTTCCGCTGTTACCGTAAGTTAAAATGGCTATAAAGTATTAGTAGATTACTTTATTAGTTCATTTTTAACGATCTTTATTTAAATCATCAGTCAGAAAGCATGTTTCAGCGACTGGCTTTTATTTTGAAAAGGTTCGCTAGTGCTGTTACCGTAAAACTTGGTATACGTGCGCCTCGAAAAATCGAGTGAGGGCTCACTTTACCGTCGATTTCCGAGTGGAGGCTAGCTTTACCCCAGTCAGCTGGAGTCTGAGGCCAAAGCGGGTTTTGAAAATATGTAGCGGATCAATTCTTCCTCTTTGAGGAAGATGAGCTAGGTCATGAGCTGATGTGGCGCTTTTTTCTCTTTTTAGCGTTGTATTGCTTATCTGTAACGTATGCTTTTTGGGGGGTGCGCTCGTGACATAGCATGTCCTGTTGGAGCGAGACGTCGTGCAGTCTGGCTCACTGAAAGGTTGCGCCGTTCAGTGTGGCACCTTTCTGGAGTTCTCACAGTGTGACATGAACAGTGTGGTCCCGTGGCTGGAGGACTATAAAGATATGCAACAAGCGTTTTATTCGTGGACGGAAATGACGGTAAAATGGGTTTAGAGGTGGTGAGTGCACGAAGAGGTGGAGGAGAATGAGGGACAAGTTTGTTGGTGTTAAAAAGTATCTGAAATACAAAAAAAAGCACAAAATAAACTGTCAATGCACTATCTTGGACCGGATACATTTACAATATACCCCAGAACTTACTGTTGCTGCATCTCCTTTTGTTTTCTCGAGGCTTCCCAAAAAAGGCTATAATCCGCTTTTTTGCCACAGTGGTAAATAAATATTTGAGGTCACCAGCAGGGGGTGCTGCAGCCCCTCCAGCACCCCTACTTCCCGCGGTACTGGCCACTGCTGTGTCTGCATGCAGATTTGTATTAGGATTATTAAAGGAGTGAATCTGGGTTTATTGGTTTGATCAAAGCAAAGACGGTTCCTTTAGTCCCATCCTCTTGTTGCTATGTTATGCATGTTAAGCTCAAAGTCCAGGCACATGTAGTGTGAAAACAGTGTTGTATTTATTACATTATGACTTATAATCAGATATTTTAATACAGTAGGTCAATTAATAAGAAAGGCAGCAGAAAATGCAGCTAAGACATTGTTTTTCTTCTACCTGAAATGCATCTCAGTAGTACATTTGACTGTTTTTAAGTCAATATAGATACAAGATCAATCTTTTTGCCTCTTTTAAATTTAAAAATCTAAATATTGGTACATTCTATTTGTACTCTGAAGTCTGATTTAGAAAAAAAAACTCTAAGGGAGAAATTCTAACTTGAAATGCTGAAAGTCTTAACCCACCCTAACTTCTAAATCCAATATGGCTGCCTCAGACAACAGGCACACTGGTTGCAGAGTTACTGGCCACTTTGTTAGGTCTCAAGTCATCATCACACAATGGTGAAATTACATCTCCGCATTTGACCCATCCCCATGGTGGGGAGTGGTGAGCTGCAGCTGTGGCCGCGCTTGGAAACTATTTGGTGGTTTAACCCCCCAATCCAACCCCTTAGGGTCTCATTTTTTTCAAAGTCTGGTATGACCTGACCGGGAATCGAACCCTGATCTCCCAGTCCCGGGGCGGACACTAGGCCACCAGAGCTGGTAGGCTGTGGGGTTTAAACCAGGCTCAGGTGGTACTAAGGGGTTCAAAGTGGGACAAGACCACCATTATTACCATCACCATTACACCACCAGCAGCAGCCTGGAGCATTAATACAAGGAGGAATGGATCATGAGACAAAGAAACATTTTTCCAGTCTCTTCTGGTCCAGTTTGGTGATCCTGTGTGAATTGTAGCCTCAGTTTCCTGTTCTTAGCTGATAGAAGAGACACCTGGTGTGGTCTTCTGCTGCTGGAGCCCATCTGCTTCAAGGTTTAACATGTTGTGGTTTAGGGTTAACCCTGTTCTATCATGTAGGGTTAGGGTTAGGGTCCTCTGAGTCCTGAACTGCTGCTCAATGGATACATTTCTTTTTGGTGGTGAAATAGCTTCAAGCAACAAAATTAATCCAGTTGGCTTCTTTAACATTTTTACTCTTAAGACTGACAAAATCTAACATAAAGCAACATATTTTGAAACCTTTTTCTGGAAACCCTAGAGATGGTTGTGCGTGAAATATCCCAGACATTTATGAAATACTCAAGCCAAGCAACAAACCATCCTAACCTCCATTCAAAGTCACTAAAGTCTCCTTTTCATCAACTGTAATTCTCAGTTTTAACTTCAGATGTCGACTTCTGGATGCCTCAATGCATTTGGTTGCTGCCATGTGGTCGGCTGATGAGCTGTTTGGATTGACAAACAATTTAATAGGTGTACCTTAAAAAGTAGCTGGTGAGTGGATAACAGAATACTTAGAATGGGTCTGTAACTGGCAGTTTAAACACACTGGGTGTCCTTGAGCAGGACAGTGTGTCTATCCTACTGTAACGTCCACAGATCACTGCTCAGCTAAATAGCCCCAACGCAGCACCATGCATCAAGTTCCAGCCAGGGTTTTACATTCAAACAATGTACACACAGAAGGCCTGTCAGACATCTTCCTCTGCAACTTTTCAAACAGACTTAAAAAAAGAGAGACATGAAGCCGACATTGTAAAGCCCATTCCCCTCCCGCCCGAGACACCGAGCTATCAAAGCCAGCAAAGTGGAAACACAAGAATTACCAAAGGATTGCAAACACACAAGCACACACAGACTAACATCACAGGTCCAAAGCTGAGCCCACTGGGGCAGCTGTTCAACAGAAGCCAGCAAAACAAAATCAAATAAAATCTGCAAACTGATATCAAAGTCTGCGATCAACCGGGAAGCTCTTGCAAATTTGAGAATGTCAACAGAGCCTCTTTTTACTTCTGCTTTTTTTTCGCCCTTTCTTCTTGTAAAAGAAAATTTCGAACTTTTAAAGTTTTTTGTAAGAAGTAAACGGTTTTAAATACAAAATCTACACATCTGTCAAGCCATCATCCATAAAACAAACACCAGCACTTTGACAGAATGACAGATCCTCATCTGAAAAGTAAAGAATCAACATTCGCGTGGTCGCAGAGGGAATCAAACACCTCAAACTCAAGATGTGTATTTTTAGATATTCATGAGCAAACGACACGATGGAAGACCCTGCTAGTGATCTCCAAACAAAGACCTGATGTCTGTTTTTTATTCAAAAAGTTCCCAGCACGGCATAGTGATTTTTAGTTTAAGTAAATTGCTTCTCTGCTTGTTTTAAATATCTAATATTAAGCTCATTATGTGCCTGTTCTTTGGTACACGACGAATCATGCCACCAAAATTAATTAAGTGATTACCGCGCAGGAAAACATCAAGAAGCGTTTGTAAGAGGTTAAGAAATCACACCGCTGAAGCACATCAATGTGAGAACAGAAAGAATATAGTTTATTGATCTCAGTGATAGAATAATGTGGCTTTTCACTTTATTCCTGCAGCTTATTTTAAGAACAGAAGCTGATGGGAACTCAGCGTTTTCTTTAAGGCGCCACAGAGCGAAAAGAAATCCAGTGAAGAAGAACAACAAGTACCGGACCGGTTAAGAAGAAGAGACAAGCTGACATCTCATTGTGTGGATGACAAACCTAATGTAAAACAGGGATTAGAGTCATATTTTTGCATACTTCCTTCAACTATCACCTCTGTGAGCCTTTCAGTGTCTAAATAACAGGGATTATATATGACACCCTTCCCCTCTTTCATGTGATGCTCCGTTCGCCGCATCATCTTAAGTCAGCGTTAGCCTCCGCCGCAGTGTGGCCACGTATAAGAATCATGTTTTATAACTTGTGTCACTTTTCCAGCATCAACCGTGGAACTATAGCAGAAAAACTGCAGCGTAGACAGGATTTGGCACCAAAAATAATAAGAACAAAAAATAAAAAGACAGCAGTGTTTTCATGGCCTGTGGGAAACCATTTTATGAATACAAAGCAAAGGAAAGTTCAAAGGAGAATCTCATTGTATATATATATATATATATATATAAAGGGAGATCTACACTTTGAGAAAAAAAATACATCACAGAGGGGGGTTGTGTATGTCTGCTGGAAAGGATGAGGATAAAAATATTCCAAACAAAGGAGCTGCTCAGCATCATGCAGTGTTGATTATCGGTGCTCTGAAAAGATATTTTTCCCAACAATCTCTAAATTAATGGCTGCAAACCGGATTACATAATCCACCTAAACTAATGTGGGAAAATATAAATGTGTTTCTGATACAGTTACACAAGATTTGGGCTAATTAATTTTCAAAGAATGGTTAAGAAACAATTAACATCTTGCTGGTTGCAGACAGCTCTGAGAGCAATCTCAGTTTGAGGAAACAGATTTGGATTGAAGAAGGAAACTAGCCTGGTAAGCCATTCTACATATGTGGCCACACGCCATTGAAACAACCGCCATTGAAACAACCCAAGGTTGGGTGGAATCTATAGCTGTCTTTCAAATTGTCTCTGCACACAATTGGACAGTGCTAGCACCAACCAGGGCAACGAACAACGTGGTGTATTCATCGCTTCAGTCAACGCAGCAGTCCACTATACACCGCCCGAAGTAAATACATCCTTTGTATAAATAAATAACTTAAGTACCTCATGTCTGAAAGAAAAGCCCAAATCTAAATCATCCAAAGGTGATGCCAAAGCTGTTGGAAATGAAAACCACTCCTGTGCCGACACCATCTTTGTAGTTTTTCCTCCATTGCAGCACTAGAGTTGAGCCAGCCTAACAAATATAAGCCGCTTACACATCTGGACCAGTTCGGACCGTTTCGGGACCAGAATTTGGTTTCACAACTGGGTCATATGAGCATTTTCCATTATGAGGTGACTCTTTTTTTCAGACCTCTTTCCTCGGGGGTCCGGCTGGGAACGAGGTGACACTATGAACCGATTGGCCAGCTGAAATTCACACCTACCACCTCCAATTGGCGAGTAGGATCAGCCAGCGGGGGCTTCCCGCATGCACGATTCATTTTCATTCTGGTTGCTGTCAACATCAAGCACGGAGCTCCTGTCTCAGTGGCAGACAGTCGGAAAAGAAGAGAGCAGAGAAGGAGAGCAGTATGTGTGTGTGTGTGTGCAGCGGTTATGAGGACACGCATAGCGGTGAGAGAGAACAGGGAGCAAATTAATAAAATAATGTGGTTCATAATCTCCAAAAGCAACACAGCTCACGCCCGCCTTTGTTTATCTTATTAAGGGAGGACACCATGGACTTTTCTGTGGGATTTCCGCATTCCTGGGAAGTCCGTGTGAACATAAACCACCCGTACGAGCCCGAACCAACTGTACTGACCCAGATGTGAAAGTGGCTATAGAGCGCTGTGATTGACATAACACAAAACTGATCAAGCCAATGGTAAAGCAGCTGAGGCTACAATGGAATGTGGCTAGACTGACCTGCAGAGCTAAATATTTTGCTACTGCTATGGTTGGTCTAGATTTCTTGGCTAGAAGAAAGCCTTTCTCTCTAAGAAGAATGTTGCAGTGTGACTTTGGTTCATTCTACATTAGAATGAATCACAAGATGTCTGGAGCAATACCCTTTGGATAGATGGGACCAAAGTAAAGTTCTTTAGCCATAATGCAGAGTGACATGTCTGATTGGGCCAAAATAACAATTTCAAATGTCTTTTTGGTCAACGAAGGACCCAGTGTCTGGAACCTACACCAGCCTACACAGACTGGGTAGGCTGTGTCCTTTGAAGGATGTAGCCCCTGAATTTGGACACAGCCACATGTTTTACTGGCTAAAGTAAAACACAGTTAAACTTACATGAGGGTACAGAACATTCCATACAGAAAAATCTGAATATGTATACACATAGCGTTACACCCCTAATAGTCAAGGTTTTGCTGCTCAAGGTGGTTCTACAAGCTGATGGGTCATAGGGTGTACTTGGTTTTTCACACATAACTTTTTTGTTTTGGCTTCGTTTTTGTTTAACAATAGAGATCATTGTGGAATCTGGTATGTCTGTTTTGTACACTTGACTTAAAACCTGAAACATTTTAGAACCTAGTAAAGATCAAATTATATTTGCAAATACCTGACACGTAAAACCCTATCATTAAACAATTGTGAACTTCCTTTTTCCCATGACAGTATGTACAAGTCTGGTTTATTGAACGTTTTAATGCTTTTTATAAAACCACATGTTAGATCTTTACAATCTGCTTGATCAGTCCCTATTCAATTTTCAATTTGGGACACTGATAATTCTTGTTTTCTTTATTTCTTAATACATATAAATAAAAAAATAAACCATCTCAGAACACTTGACATTTTATCATTTGCCAGAAAGAGAGGGGCCCTTGTTTTTCTCCCTGCAGCAGCAACACCTCTGAGTCTCGACTGTGCTCTGTAAGAAGGCAGAGAACAGTCAGCAGCATTGTTTTTACTGTTAGATGTAGTGGAGTTGAAGTTTGAGCACATCATGTGAGAAAACAGAGTTTCTGCTGAGAGTGGTTTTTTCTGGCCTTGTACCTACAAACAAATATGTTTTGAAAATTGCTCATTTTTCCATGCAGCTGCTCTCATTGTCCACATGCAAACGTTGTTCGTAACCCCTGAAAATAAAGTTTTGTCTTTCTCTTATAACTTTGGCTAAGGTGAAAACTTCTACGGATTTAAACTAGAACACAGTTATTAAATCAGAAAGTAACAGATACAAAGGTTGAATCAAACCAGCCATCAAGATCAGAAAACTAGCCCAAAGGACAATCAACCGAAACGAGGGGGCCTACCAGCTCTCACATACCTGATATTCCCTCCTCCAGAAACCATCCAACATTGGGCATGGCCAACTTGGCCGACTGGATTGGTCATGCCCATAGGGAAAAACAGCTGATAAAGAACCAGCACTTCTAAAGAAAACTGCAGCTCACATTTGAGATGTGTCAAGGTAAAAAGAACAAAAACATATTTATACATGTCTGAACAAAATAACCTGAAAATAACTATATTCACAAGATACAGCAAGCAAACCCTAACCCTCGTCCAACAACCTGGTCTTACATGTATAGCAGCATCATGGTTAGGTTCATTTTAAGTAGGCTCTAGGTGTGTGTGCTTGTGTATTTGTTCATCTCAATGTGGACTTGTTATGAACTGAAGCACTGTGTACTAGGGTTGGGTGATGGCCTCAGATCAATATTATAATATATTGAACAGTTCACCTCGATAATGATGACTGGACGATAACTACCCGTACAGCGGAGTGGAGGGAGCAAGGCGGTGGTAGATTTGGTAGAGGAGAAGGCCATTCCCACGAAAGTCCTTCAACAACCGTTTGGCAACATTCTGGATTTGATCGCTACCACTGGCTTCCGCCGGCCACTACCCACTGCCCCCGCCCCCTGCCTCGACATTTGAATTTGAATTTCCTCACTGTCTTTCTCCTTTTGTTACAGACCTGATGGGGTAGAGTTACGTGATTTTATGTAGTTTTGTGACTCTACCCCATCCAGTTTGTAGCACAGCATCTTAATCATCTGCAACCTACACACATCTTTTCTTATGTTTTTCAAATACTTAATATATACATGGTCTAAATGACAATGGTGATATACATTTCAATATCGGTAAAATGTTGTTATATTGCCCACCTCTACTGTACTCTGCCTCTCTCCTAATGACAGTAGAGATAGCTAACCCTCTGACTTCAAGGTACGTACGTACGTATGCACGTATGTAGAAGTATATATGTATCCATGAATCCATGTATGAATACATCCTTGTCTTTGGATGCAAACACAACCCAGATTAGCCCCACTTCTGTAGGTTTTACACCTCTTCAAGCCCCTCTACACCCTTGAGATTCCCCATAGTGCATCTGCTTCCTCTACCTGAACTCACCTCTGGTCAAGCAACCCATGAGGTTCTTATGAATTCACAAAAAGCTTGCATCAATAATGGAGTCTGCTCAATTATTGACAGCCCTTTACATCACTACTCTTTACTGTCCTTCCCCACCTTGCTATCTGAGGTCCATTACCTGCCCTGCACTCACTAATTTGCCTGATCATTTATTCAGAGCCTCCTTCTTCTTCCTCCATTCCTCTCCTCTTCTCCACCAGGCTGTCAGTCTGACTGCAAACAGAGGGATGGAGGGAGGGGAAAGGTGGGAGGACAGAGTGAAACTTGAAAACACTCCATGGCAGGTCACATATGCTTGCACGTGTGTTTCTGCCAGAGTGTTTTATATATATTGGAGTGGACTCATTTGCTTCAATCTCACACATGAAACCCCGTCATTGCCTACCAAAATGATTGTTTCACTTGCCGTGAAAACATGCCCTCACCTCTGCATACACACAAAAAAGAGCAAAAAACTATACCGCTCTCTGTTTCTCTGCCACTAAAACCCAACAACCATCCGGCTTCATTGCTTATTAGGAGATATATGCACAGCCATCTTTTTGAAAACTCTTCCACTTTGCAGAGAGAGAGAGAGAGACAAGCAGAGAGGCATATAATCCTCACAGAAAGTGGATGAGATGAGAGCCAGGTCCACTCAGCGCTCAACAGGGATCTTAGAAGCCGCCCACACAGTCTCTATCAACAGCAATAAAAAAAATGCGGAAAAAATACACAAAGCATATGGACTGTGGCCAGTTTCTTTGTCTTCTCTCATTTTATGCAAAAACACATGAACACTGAATATAATATTCACCTACGTATTTATGCTTCAATTCACATAATTTGCCCTTAATTACAACTCAGTATGACTCATTTCAGCAGCCAATTTTAGAATACCACAAAAATCGTAATATTTACATTGAAATAATTGAATGGGACAGCTCAGATCTGTTGAAATGATTTTTTGTTGTGCAACTTTTTGTAGATAAGACTGGATGTCTAAGCTAACAGTGGAAAAGTGGATTTTCATCATCTTATAACATATCTAATCTCAAAAGGGTCAGAGCTGTTCATGCACAAGCCATTTCATAAGCACTTGCTTTGTATTACATAATTTAAAAAAATGGAAAATTCCATACAGGAAGTGTTACATGCATTTGCTTTGATCTCTGCCTTTTGAGTTGGTTCCTGTGGAATAAAAGCTCTGGGAGCTAGATGTTTGTCATTTGGGGGCGGAAAACGGGAGGTTTTAGACTCTTACTCATTAATATTCATGATATGCAAGCATCTCGCCTCTGATTGGCTAACAGCAACGCAACTCTTCCGCTGCCTTCATTCGTTCTTTCTTGGGTAAAAAATGCAGCACTGGTGTTTCATCTCCACAAATAACACAAGCATGTTCCACCATGTAGTGGAGTTGCTAATGCTAACGGTTAGCACTACTAGTCGTGACATGCACTGCTCTCTCCTGGCTGCTAAATAAACACGTGGTTGCAAGCCAAGGTGGGTGAGTTCATGAATATCAATTTTCTTTGTGATGTAGAAGAGGCTGGCTTTTTCTGACCCGATCATTTCCCCATCTATTTCCTTTTTGCTGCTAAAGCAGGCGATGAGGGTTGAAGACTATTTTCATGCTCAGCATGCATGAGTGACTGATTGTATTTCAAAAAGAACAAGTATTTTATGTTTCTCAATGAGCAAGACCTTTAACTTTTAAAAAGCAAAATGTGGTTTTAATCATAAATACTTTTTAAAACAGTAACTATTTTAATTCCTAATTTATAAATTCACCTAGAATTTGTTCTCAAACATGTGAATGATCTAGTCTGGTTGTGTTATTCAATGAATTAGCCCATGTTGTTAAAATACCGTGTTGAAGATGTAGGTGATGAAGATAAAAAACAACCAGCTTCATAAACTTCATCATCACACTGTCTCTCTGTGCTTTAGTTTTTAAGAGGCTAATGTTCAGAATAAATGCTTGCGTAGGCGGCATTTAAACAAAGATAACTTCTCTATTATTTTATATTCCGTCAAGAAATTCATGCCATAAACTCACAAAATCGGATCATTTCCCTCCTATAAAAGAGTGAAAACTGGCTGAGGTTTTAGTTCACATCAATAAAAACATTTATGGAATACAGAACATTCAACTCCTCCACGTAGACAAAAACCACTAAAGGTCATTTATGGTTTATAATTCTACATTTGCTCTGTTTCTGGCCTGCTCCCAACCACTGTGTTATTTCTGCCAACCCGTTCTCTACATCCCTCTGACCTGCTTCCTGTCATCTCAGACTAAACCAACATGTGTTACAAAGCACCGCTGGAGAGGCATCAGAATACAAATCAACTACGGTGGGTTTTTTTTTCCTTTTTAAAACACGATAAATCTCATCTTCTATCATGTAGCGTGTTTGTCTGAAGCTCTTCCACACCCCGCTAACACTTTCCCTCTACATCCTGTCTGCCTTCCATCACTCTCTCCCCGCTTGCCTCTCCTCCTTCCTTCCTCTTCCCATCTTTCCTCTCTCGAGCTGACAGTACCTGAAGGAAGAGGCCACCTGCGGACCAAGTGGGGAATCAGCCGACAGCTGTGTGCAAACTCTCTCCGGTGGCCTTCAATTATTCACTCACTTCTTCTTCTCCCCTCCTCCTCCCTCTCTCTGGCCTTTTCATCTCCCTCTTTACCTCCATGTCTCTTTTTCCCCTCACACACACAGCGATTGCACGTCTGCCTCTCCAGCATCATTCACTCCCGTTATTCTCCTTAATCCCCCTCCCTTTCCTTGTTGCTCCCATTCCTTCTTCTCCTACATCTCTTGGATGCCTTTAACTCTCTGACCATCACTCCATCATTTTGCACCCCTCCCTTCTTCCTCCAACTCCATCAAGCCAGCAGCTCCTTAACTACACTCCACTAACCTACTCTTTCTCTTTTCCGCGTGTCTCCTTCTTTTTCGTGTGCTTCCCCAAAGATTGATGACTCTTCGGCGCGAGCGGTGCAGGCCTGTTTAAAGATGCAAGAGGTGATGAGGCCAAGTTTTTTTCCCCTCCTTTCTTTACCCCGAGAGCAGCCGCCACTTTCTGCAAGAGGCTTCCTGCCGTTCCCCGTAGAGTCAGAGGCCACGGACCAATCAGACGGCTCCAGCTCCTGTCAGGACGACTGAGTGTGACGTATGACGAGCAGCGAGCTGTGATAAATTATTCCGAAGAAGATTCGCGACTCATAAACGGACAAAAAATGGCTGGAGATTGTTGATATGACAACGCAGGATGCTTTGAGAACAAAAAATAGTGAAAAAACTTTGTTTCATGCTTGTATTCCCGTTTTTTTGGCATTTAATTTAACTGTTATCTTTCTAAAGAGAAAAAAAATCCTCTACAAGAGTTAGACGTCATTGCTAATGCTCTTTCATGTGCACATTATGCTCCGAGTCGTCTTCATCAAACGACCGGAGAAGGAGCCGCAACTTGAAACAGTAACACATTTACAATCAGGACAGCTGTAGTGACAGGAAGTGTAAAATATCTGGGCCAGCTGCCACAATGTCAATTGCCCAGCTAGCTAGCATAAAAGATACTTGCTGGAGGCGATGTGCAAAGAATGCTTCATTCGCTTTGTGGGTAAGTATGAAAAATTAGTAGCCGAGTCCTTTCAACTGACAGATCAATGCTACGACTGTATTTGAGTCAAGAAGGGAAGAAAGCAATAAGGCTCCTTTTTTAATCATTATTATTATTTCTGGTCTCCATCAAATATCATAAACAATTATTTTGTTGAGAAATTAGACTCAATATTCACGTACAGCTGGTTTATTGTCGCTTTTTTTGTTTAACACGTTCAAAAGCCAGACGTGAACAGCCTGCAGGCACAAAATTATACTTCGATTTCCTGTCTGATGAGTAAATTTCAGATGGTTATCTTTAACAGTGGTGGATATTGGTTTTGTAATCCAGAACAAAAAGGCAAACAAAGGTTCAGTGGAGAAACAGAAACAGGAGAATAAAAGTCCATTTATTTATTCTACCTGTAATCAATAACAGGAAAATTGAATAAAACTGCTTTTGAGTGCTGAGACGTCGACTGTTCTCTTCCCAGAAGTAGACAGAGACATTTAATTAAAAAAGTGATATTTTTAAAACTTGAGCTGTTTCACTTTTTACCATCATGCTAACACATTATTAACGTGATTTTAATTCAATTTTGACTTGATTAATTTTGTTTGACAGTGTATTGTTGCACATGTCATTGCTGGAGCTAGTCATGGACTAATTTCCACATTTTTTTTTAAAGGGTTTTGTTTCAAAACCACATTTTTATTAATTTTGCTGTTACACTTTTTCTGTTAGAGATCTCTCAGGTCATATACACCGTACGGTAGAATTTTCTTCCCTTTCTGATTTGTGTGAGCTATCAGTCAGCTGTGTACGATGACCAAAGCAGAGGGAACCAGTCAACTTTGATTTAATAAGAACAAGAAATGAAGCACCTCCATTCAACGTTATTTAAGGTAGCACGGTTTTGAACCAATTGTTTGAAATGAACTACAAAAGTTAGTGTCTATCTATGAAGCAACAAAAGTTAGTGTCTATCTATGAAATGATGAATTAGATAAACATCATTTTTACAAAAATATTCCTTATTCTGCTCACTATGTACTTAAAATGTAGCATCACCTATACATTTATCTGGTAATTAGGTTATATTTTTGAAAACTCACACCAAGGAATGATTTAGAGCAGGGGTGTCGAACTCCGGTCCTCAAGGGCCGCTATCCCACATATTTTAGTGTTTTCCCTGTTTCAACACAACTGATTTCAATCAGCAGGTGATTAACATGCTTCTGGAGAGCTTGATGAGCTGCTGCTCAGGTGAATCAATTTTGTTGGAACAGGGAAACAACAAAGAGGTGCAGGATGCCGGCCCTCGAGGACTGGAGTTCGACACCTGTGATTTAGAGTCTCCAATTAGCCAAACTTACATGTTTTTGGCCTGTGTGAGGACACCAGAGTCTCGGGAAAAAACCTGTGCATGCATAGGGAGAACATGCTAACTATGCTCAGAACAGCCACAGCTGGGATTTTAACCTGCAACTTTCTTGCTGCAAAGCAACAGTGCTACATACTGTGCCATCATGCAGCCTAGACATTTAGGGGAACAAAACGGTTTGCTTTACTCAAACACGTACTAGAAATTCTAAAATCAATGCAGTGGTATCCTGTTTTTGTCAAAAGCTTTAGGGATTTAGATTCAAGTAAAATAGTAATGTTTTTTAAACCACCAAATAGTTCCCGAGCGCGGCCGCAGCTGCAGCTCACCGCTCTCCACCACGGGGATGGGTCAAATGCGGAGATGTAATTTCACCAGTGTGTGATGATGACTTGGGACTTTAACTTGACTTTAACTTTAATATTGGTTTTTATTCTAATTTTATTACTTTAATAAATTATCATCATTTTAAGTTTTAAAAAATAAAAGTTTTACGTCATTCTGATGGAACAAGATCTCTTGATAACCCTAGATGTGTCTTAAAAGTGTCTAGCCTGAGTTTTTCAATTAATTTGGGAATGAAAAGTTGCAAATATTGTCAGCCACTTAGTATTGCAATATATAGTATCGTCTCCCTGTATTGTCATACATATCATATCGTCTCCCCTGTATTGTGAAACATATCGTATCGTCTCCCCTGTATTGTCATACATATCGTATTGTCTCCCTGTATTGTGATACATATCATATCGTCTCCCTGTATTGTGATACATATCGTATTGTCTCCCTGTATTGTGATACATATCGTATCGTCTCCCCTGTATTGTAAAACATATCGTATCGTCTCCCCTGTATTGTCATACATATCGTATTGTCTCCCTGTATTGTGATACATATCATATCGTCTCCCTGTATTGTCATACATATTGTATTGTCTCCCTGTATTGTGAAACATATCGTATCGTCTCCCCTGTATTGTCATACATATCGTATTGTCTCCCTGTATTGTGATACATATCATATCGTCTCCCTGTATTGTGATACATATCGTATTGTCTCCCTGTATTGTGATACATATCGTATCGTCTCCCCTGTATTGTAAAACATATCGTATCGTCTCCCCTGTATTGTCATACATATCGTATTGTCTCCCTGTATTGTGATACATATCATATCGTCTCCCTGTATTGTCATACATATTGTATTGTCTCCCTGTATTGTGAAACATATCGTATCGTCTCCCCTGTATTGTCATACATATCGTATTGTCTCCCTGTATTGTGATACATATCATATCGTCTCCCTGTATTGTGATACATATCGTATTGTCTCCCTGTATTGTGATACATATCGTATCGTCTCCCCTGTATTGTGAAACATATCGTATCGTCTCCCCTGTATTGTCATACATATCGTATTGTCTCCCTGTATTGTGATACATATCATATTGTCTCCCTGTATTGTGATACATATCATATCGTCTCCCTGTATTGTCATACATATTGTATTGTCTCCCTGTATTGTGATACATATCGTATCGTCTCCCCTGTATTGTGATACATATCATATCGTCTCCCTGTATTGTCATACATATTGTATTGTCTCCCTGTATTGTGATACATATCATATCGTCTCCCCTGTATTGTGAAACATATCGTATCGTCTCCCTGTATTGTCATACATATCGTATCATCTCCCCTGTATTGTGATACATATCATATCGTCTCCCTGTATTGTCATACATATCGTATTGTCTCCCTGTATTGTCATACATATCGTATCGTCTCCCCTGTATTGTGATACATATCGTATCGTCTCCCCTGTATTGTGATACATATTGTATTGTCTCCCTGTATTGTGAAACATATCATATCGTCTCCTTGTATTGTCATACATATCGTATTGTCTTCCCTGTATTATGATATATATCATATCACCAGACTCTTGTAAATATACAACCTTATTGTCTGAAGAGGAAGAGAAATTATCTGTTGAGTTTATCAAGTTTAAAAATAGCAAATTCTCACAGATGTTCAATAAAGATCAGATCAAATATGGAATTATAACTGGCTCAACAAGTATCGATAAATCAATAACATTAAGCTCTGTCTGTTTCAGTTTCACCAATTCCACTTTTAATGTAAATCTACAAGATTTTTGACCTGAGACACAGATCCTCGATTAGTGAATGAGCGATTTGACCTAAGCTGCGTAATACAGCACCATCAAGCAGGTAGGGGGTTGATGGCAGAATGCGAGGAGCGGAAAGTGTCTCTTTCCTCTTTCATTAGAGTCGACACAGACAGAGCTTCCACCTGTGAGATGATAAGCCCAGACAACTTTTATTCTGTTGATGAGTGATGAGATTATTACAGAGACTTTAGTTCGTCTTTATGTTCGTTTGCATGATCGGCCATCTTGGTTTACTTTATGACTTGATTTCAGGCCAGAAAACAGAATCTGTACAGCTACTGTTTGTTGTAGCTCAATATGATAACTGCTTTATATTTATAATATTCACATCTTCTCTCATGTGCTCCCATAGGCAGCGCCAGTCCACGGGGCATCTACCTATATGATGTCTGTGGTCTTACCCTCCAAAAACATGGCAGATATTCTTGCAGTTCAATGTCGGTGGTCAGTGTATGTTGATCAGTTGATACTTTAGTAACTTGTCCTTTCAACAATGGTTGATTTTTTTTTTGGTATATGAACATATTTCATTAAGTGGATGAAAATAAATGCAAACGCAACCAAAGAATAATAAAAACCTACTAAATACCTTCAGAACTTTCAAACATATTGACCATTTACTTGTCCATTCAGGATCATTGTAAAAGGGTCTAGATTATTGGAAGCAAATTTCAGAGAAAAAAAGGGATTACTAAAGTTGATGTTTTTAATAATGGGCAAGCAAAGATTAACCCACTGACATAAGAATTCTGTTTATTAGTGACATAAAGATTCATAAAGGTAAATTTGTTATTTTAGGAATCCATGCTAAGCTGATTATAAAGTTGTCTAGGTGACAGATTCCCCCTGAAAATGTATTTGTAAGCTAAAAGTCCAGAGTTATTTGCCTGCTACTATTAGTCTCACCACTTCTCTGTACTTAATGCAGAGGCCTAAAATTGTTATTGATCTCCTTAGACGCACTTTGAAAGGCAGAAAACCTTCCCGAAGCACAGAATCATTTCGCTGCACAGCGATAAGAATCTGAGTCATGTAAAACCCTCTAATGACACTTAAGAGCAGCAGGAGAAAGAAACTTCAGAAAAGAAAGGAGAAGAAAGTGCATTTGGGGGGGAAGCAGCAAAATAGGGGAGAAACACAGAAGATTGCTACAAAGGCATTTAGAAAAGTGAGGTGACACTGGGAGACAGAGTGGGAATGGACAAAAAGAGAGGCAGAAAAAAACAAAGGCAGGCAGTGAATCAGACGGTCAGAGTGACAGAGGCAGACTGACAAGCAGCCAGAACAGATCGAGTCACTGATAGATGACTGCAAAATGTTGGGGGGGAAAAAATGGGAAGAGGATGCACTTGTTGTACCTTCTTTTTCAGCTCGAAATACGAATGTTCGAAGGGAAGTGACAACCTCAAACTTGTTGTCTCCGAGTCCTCGGACCTGTCTGATGGCGCTGGCCAGGATCATCCCTTTGGAGTACATCTCCTAAACACAAATACATGAAGATTTGCTGTAAAACACGCAACATAATCAAAACATATTGACATTTCCCCAGTATTTTTTTTGCATCAATACATGTGTATTGCTGTCAAATACATTCAATTTTGAGACGTCCTCATGAAAACATATCCCATCAATGTAGCGTCACATTTACACAAATAAATCCTTCTTTCTTTCAGGCAACAACTTTGATAAATGGCAAAAAAACGAGTCTCAAACAAGAAGAATCAAAGCATCGCCGCTGCTGGAACGAACAAAAAGAACAGAAAACCCACGCCGTGACGCCTTGAGAGTGGGCAAGCCGAGTCCAATCAGCATCGGGGCTGACTTTTCACCTCGGAATCCAAACTTCAAAACTGGGAGATTTGAAACAGGAAAAAACAGCTCCAAAAGTGAAACGCAGCCCGCTAAAGAAGCCCAACCAAAGTACCAGAATAACACCCAAGGAGTTGTTATTTTAGTGTAAAAAGAAACACGATGAAACAAATCTTGAGGAAGAAAACAAACTTCACAGGTATATACCAAAAAAAAGAAGAGATCTGTACCACGTTTCTGGGCTTTGGAGCGCAGAACAGGATGCACTCAGGTAAACTGGGATTTATTGTTTTTTATTATCTCTGTGTTTTAGCTCCTCTGAAAGCATCAAAATAAGGAGGATGATGCACTGGAGGCTTTGTGACCCTCTTTACATTCTCCCTTGATAATGGCAATTAAAGTACTGGGTCACCCTGAAGTAGGGGAAGAAATTAAACCTAAATAGGATCACTACAAACGCAAGGACAGAATGGTACCACCCTCACATCGGTATTCAAACCTTATGAGGTAAATATTCTTTCTTAAGTACACCTTGCTAGGACCTGGTTTGCTTTGGAACTACATTAATCCATGTCAGATTTAACAAGGTGTTGGAAACGTTTCTCAGTGGTTCTGCTCCATGTTGACGTGACAGCATCACAGTTATACCCATGATACGATTGTCCCGTTCCACCAAATCCCAGAGGTTCGAGACTGGATTGAGTCCATCTGCATTAAGGTTCTACTTTCTATCATCTAGGGTTAGGGTTATCTCTGACATCAACAACACATTTTCATCCACACACCTGCTGGTCACTGGATATTTCCTGTTTTAGGACCATTTTTCCCTAACCCTATCCCTAACACATAGATGGTCCTAGGAGAAAACCTAAACCTAACCCATAGATGGTCCTAGGACAAAACCTAACCCATAGATAGTCCTAGGAGTAAACCTAACCCTAACCAATAGATGGTCTTTGGAAAAAACCTAACCCATATATGGTCCTAGGAGTAAACCTAACCCTAACCAATAGATGGTCCTAGGAGAAAACATAAACCTAACCCATAGATAGTCCTAGGAGTAAACCTAACCCTAACCAATAGATGGTCTTTGGAAAAAACCTAACCCATAGATGGTCCTAGCAGAAAACCTAACCCTAAACCATAGATAGTCCTAGGAGAAAACCTAACCCATAGATAGTCCTAGGAGTAAACCTAACCCTAACCAATAGATGGTCTTTGGAAAAAACCTAACTCATAGATGGTCCTAGCAGAAAACCTAACCCTAACCCATAGATGGTCCTATGAGAAAACCTAACCCTAACCCATAGATGGTCCTAGGAGAAAACCTAACCCTAACTCATAGATGGTCCTAGCAGAAAACCTAACCCTAACCCATAGATGGTCCTATGAGAAAACCTAACCCTAACCCATAGATGGTCCTAGGAAAAAACCTAACCCTAACCCATAGATGGTCCTAGGAGAAAACCTAACCCTAACCCTTAGATGGTCCTAGGAGAAAACCTAACCCTAACCCATAGATGGTCCTAGGAGAAAACCTAACCCTAACCCATAGAAGGTCCTAGGAGAAAACCTAACCCTAACCCATAGATGGTCCTAGCAGAAAACCTAACCCTAACCCATAGATGGTCCTAGGAGAAAACCTAACCCATAGATAGTCCTAGGAGAAAACCTAACCCTAACCCATAGAAGGTCCTAGGAGTAAACCTAACCCTAACCCATAGATGGTCCTAGGAGAAAACCTAACCCTAACCCATAGAAGGTCCTAGGAGTAAACCTAACCCTAACCCATAGATGGTCCTAGGAGAAAACCTAACCCTAACCCATAGATGGTCCTAGCAGAAAACCTAACCCTAACCCATAGATGGTCCTTGGAGAAAACCTATCCCTAACCCTAACCAACAAATCCAAACCGCTACCACACCAATCCTTACGTAACTGTTAAGCCTAATTTATACTTCTCCGTTTTTGTCAGTACGGACGGACGCACCGCCATGATACGTCATTGCAAGAGCTCTGCAGCAGGCCTGCAAGGACAGACGGAGTCGAGCTCACTTTTCTAAACATCCATCCAACAAGACGGAGAGTGCAAGCTTGTGATTGGCCAGAACGCCGCTTCTTTAAATACGTCACCAGCACCGCAATTGCCGCCTCAAAAAATAAAAACAGAGCCGAAGACACAGAGCAGCTTGAAGAATACCTCGTGGTAAAACTCCGAAAATATGAACATTTATTCACCCGTGACTGGAGGAGTATAAAGATATGCAGCAAGCATTTTATTCGTGGACGGAAATGACGAGAAAATGGGTTTAGAGTTGGCGAGCGCATGAAGAGGTGGAGGAGAATGAGGGACAAGTTTGTCCGTGTTAAAAAGTCTCTTAAATGCAAAAAAGCACAATATAAACTGCAAATATAAACTGTAAATACACTATTTTGGACCGGATACATGACAGGATAGCCCAGAAAAGCGCTGCGCCCTCTGTTGTCCTGGCGGGGAACTGCTTTACAGCACTCTCCAGGTGACGAAGTTCGAGAGCAAAATGGTTCCATCAATGCATGCGTGTCTCTGCCTCGGGGAGCTGACGGAGAAGTAAAAATTAGGCTTTACCCCTTAATTCTCCCTCTAAACCCCTATCCACATCTTTCTTGATCACTTATCCCACAAATCTATCCCGGAAAAACACTTGAATCATGGGATACTTGGGCCCAGCATGGGATAAACCAAAAATATTGGGTATGGAGAACTGGAAGTGCTGTGTGACACTGCCTTCAGCTTCCTATAAAACTTGCTGGGTCGACGAGGAACCATTGAGATTGATTAACCAAACATAACACAGTAGAAAGTTCTGAACTACTCAGAACCGCCTTTCCTTTACCAGCAACCATGCCATGGTCAAAGTCCCTGACTACATCTAGATGCCTAAATACATCAAGGTGCCGCCAGACAAGAGATTGCCATTTGTGGCGGAACCAAATGCAAAAAGAAAACTACGTTCTTGCGTACAGTACGTTTCTCCAGAGCCATGAAAATGACTTGGTTATTTTAAAAAAAAGGTCATAGCAGGAATTGCATTATTCATGCCGATAATGTCATTATCATTGCAAAGTAAGAAAAAATCCACAAAGCTCATTCTCCCTGTCGCTCTTCAGCAGTATTGACCTGAATTTTGATTCTCTGAAGAAAGGAAAAGAAAAAAAAAGAAAGACGTGTGTTGATTGCCATGCACAGCGCTGCATGTTTGCTCTACTGTCCTATCCCGGGGTCAGGAGAGCACAAAGTAAAGCAAAGAGACGATGAATGGGGGAGGAAACAGGCGGTGAACTCTTGACCTTCTCTCGCCATTCTTAATTAAGTCGATGACCTTGCCGTCCACAAAAAAAAGCCCATTTCTGGAGACTCTACGGCCAAAAATACACCAGCCGGCACAGCAGCGTAGGGGGAGCGGGGGTAGCCACGGAGGGATGGCTACATGGATGGAAGGAGCTTGAAATGGGAAGAAAAAAAAGAGAAATTAGGTTTGTGTGAAAAGGCCAAGGAGAGAAGTAAGAGCAAGAAAATGGAAAGAGATAAAAACAGAAGGGAGCACAGTGATCTAAAAGTGGTTCAGAGAGGGAGGACAAAAAGGAAGAGGAGGCTTGTGGGAAAGAGACATCATGTAGAAATGAAGATGCCTAAAAGGGTCAGGTAGGGGTCCTCCTCATATTAAAGCAGGATGTTAACAATGGCGAGAAGTGGCTCAACCTAATTACAGACAGGCAGCCTCCTCTCTCCGGGAGTTTCACCGCAGAGTTCCCACACACACACTCCTCTTCCTCCCTCTAAATTTAGACGGAAGTTAAAGGAAGGTGAGGAGAGGAGAAACGTGTGTGTGGATGAATTATCTCTGTGGCTGTGCTCTGATAATTACTGTGTACCCCCAGTATGGGTTAACGGTAATTAATTGTTTTAATTCTAGTTTTGGGGTCATGAAGGAGAGAGTTGTTTAATTGCGCGTTGTTGCATCTGTAAATACTCCCGACGGCAGAGTCAGTGGATGAAAAGGAGGCGGTCGGAGGTGGAGTATTGCCGAGCCGAGGATCCCAACGTGGCGGCTGCCCACTCGTACGTTATGTTTATGGACTAATCTCAAGAGGGCAGCCTGCCAAGGAGGCAATGAGGCCTAACTATCTGTCTCTCTCTCTGTCCTCTCACACACACCTCCCACTACACATCCCTCCTTCATTGCTTCCAGCTCAAATCCCTCTGTCGCATCGCAGGTCGGTGTCACCTCTCGTTTAAACCAAGTGCCTCCTCCTGCAAGGAGAACTTTGTCTCTTTTCTTTAAAGAAAAAACAAACAAACTAGTAAACTTCAGGAAACAATTAAAGCAAAGCAATGGAGCTAAAGCCCACAATAATAGAGGCACCGTGAGGAGAAAACAGGGAGGAGAGTTGCAAAAAAAAAAGAGAGAAGAGTGGTAAAAGGAGGGGGGTGTTCTAATGCCATCATGAAGTTTAAACCGGAGTGAGTCAGCGGCAGATCTAAGGTGGAGGTATGAGGACATCATCTGGTTGTAGCAGGAAACTGCAGCTTTGTGGCTTCTTGACAGCAGAACATCAGCATCAAGTGAGATGAATTTTAAAGACAGTGATAGATGAGATATTTGAGGCTTAAGAAGATTCGTCTTTTATTGAGTTACAACCCTGTCAGCTGTGTGTTCTGTTTGAAGACTGACAATCTCATTATTAACAAATTAACAGAAAAAGAGCTGGCCTGCTCAGTCATGTTGCTTTTTCTTCGTCAAAGCTCACGGGGAGTGAGCCTAAACCCGGTCCTGGTTTTGCTTCTGGCCCCTCTCCAAGGTTTATGCTTAAGGTAAAGCTGAGTCATTGATTTTTTTTTTCTTTTTGTTCTTTGGGGACAAGAACACGAGCTATAAACAGCTAAAACTGACTCCTCCAATGCTGGAGTACAGCATTCGCTCAATAGCAATCCACCGGGGTTGTGCTCCCGTCCGTCAATATGCATTTTTCATTTCATTCCCATTGCCGCGTCTGGCGTCCGCGGCGGTGAAAATATATATTCTCCAGTGGCATCGGCGAGTCACTAACTTTGTCTGACATGTGAAGCTGGGCGGGAGGTGCGCGGCGAGCTCCTGAAGCCTGCTGCCTGCTGAGATGAAACTAAACGGGCCAGAGAAGTGAAAGCGAATCAAAAGAGTTATTTTGCGGATCATGAAACCAAAACACGGAGCTGACGGGTGATATAAACACAAGAGGTGCAGGGGGGAGAAACCTGTGCAGTCGGGATCTGTCTGTGTGCAATCACAGTCACCTCCTACACAGCACATATGCTATCGCCCATTTAAACAAACTAATTCAGCTTTGACTGTTGTAATAACACACATGCATTAGTAGCTGAAATTGCATTAATATAAATTGCAACAAATCCACTTGTTTTCATGCCTCCTTGTCTCTTCTATCATCTCAACTATCACTGTCAGCGTGTTTTAACATCTCAACCTTCTAAATAAGTCCTAGTGGTTATGAAGAAGGGAAAAAAGGGCTGAAGAACTCTGCTCAGACTAATATTTTAGTCCGTACAAATCAAAAAACTAACGTATTGAGACCAAATGCGTCTTTATCAAAGTAATGTAGGTACATTTTTGTTTGCACTGATTATATTTCTCAACCGGAGCACTCTAGCCCATCGTTCCTTTCGTTATAGCCGATGGTCCTCAGCTGTCGAGCACCTCTGTCCAGATAGATGATGCACAGAGTGCCTTGTTCTATTTAGTCCCAGTGGTTATTTGCAATCCTGACATAGTGGGTGTGGATGTCGCAACATTACATTTTTAAGTGATTGGGCACTCTATATTTGTTCCAGATGAATGTCTGTGAATGCTTAATTAAAGCTGAAACATCTATTTTGTGGGTGCGGAGTCATGCTAGTGCCACCAAAATAAAATAAAAACATTTTTGGAATAAATACCAAAGGTCTTTTTTAAAAATCAGCAAACGCTAAAACTAAAAATAAGTGTCAGTCACGTCTTAGGATCACATCAGTCAGATAATAGCCTGAATCACATTAGCGTTAGTTGTTAGCAACATTTCCAACTCAAGACATCACTGTGCACAAAGATTTGACGTTTTTTTTTTAAACGATTTAAATAGAAAAAGACTTCAAAAGCTTCCATTAAACTAACTTTATTAAACCTGAAGCTCGATAATGATTATCGAGTACGCTCATTTCGGATAACCCAAACTTGTAGCACCTTTCTGAGTCAGAGGACTGCAAAGCACTTTACACTACAATGAATCATTCATCACACACACACACACACACACACACACACACACACACACACACACACACACACACACACACACACACACTGATGGTGATGAGCTACAGTTTCCTCTATAAAGCAGGCAAAAACCAAATTCAGACCCTGTTGACAGGCAGATAAAGAAGCGTTTAGGAGATCTTTTCTGACCATATACCCGTCATGAATGTTTGAAATATTTTATTTGTCTTGATCAGCTACTGTCTCTGAGGCTTTGCAGTGAAAATAACCATGTAGATGTTAATGTGGTTGGTTTGTCTCACTTTGTTTGGACCTCAGCTACTGGTTGGAGCATTTGTAGGTTAACTGTTAGTCACAACTCTTGGGTTAAAAGTGGCCTCAATTATTTTTATCACTCCTAAGATGTTTATCACTACTCTGAATGCAAAATTATAAAATTACCTGGATAATAAAATAATACAATAAATAAATCCATGTGGAATTAGGATGAATGAACAAACAAAAAGCAATATTACTTAGTTGATTGTAGTAAATCAAATTTCTTAATTTAATTTATTTTTCCAAATCCCTTCATTTCTTTTAATTCACCCCTAATTTCTAATGGTTTTTCCACTTTCCTTTCACAATATAAATGAAAAATATTTATCTGACGGCATTTATTTGAGTGTCTGAAGTCTTTTTACTTAAAAACTCAGGAAAAAAACAAATCCTTGTACTTTTCATATTTAGCATAACAATTCAACCTTCTCGTGCAAAGAAAGGGCAGAATAGTGAAGCTCATGGTTCCTTTAGTTGATATGTTACTGAGGTATTATGACACGTTTGCCACTAGCGTATTAAACAACCAGCCATTTGTGTTCCTGTGTGTTTTCCTTCTGCAGTGTTTAATAATAACAAGGACCAGGGTCAACACATGACTCATATGGTGTCTGAAAGATGGCTCATTACCAGGTTTTCATGAGTAGAAAAAGCCTTTTGTACGCAATCTGCCTTAGTACTTTATATTCTATTTAGGGTTCATTTTAGTCCAGTTCGTGTCAAGACAACTGTTTTCATAAATATACACACAGAGTCATCAAGGAGAAGAGTGTGGTCAAAACAAGACATACAGAAGTGCTTTGGTACTGTAACCATGTCGCAATTACTCTAAAATATGATACAAATGATCAAAACTGTTTCACTAACGGCTGCAAAAAGACCAATAGGTGTTATTTCTGTGTGTTTATTGGAAACTAATAAAGTTCTTGTATAGTCAACAATAATCCAATTGTTTCGTCAATGTTCTGCAGGCCTTTAACAGCAAAAAGTAGCAACTTCCTTCAAAAATATAAGTTTTTATACTCACTATTAACACTCTCCCATAGTTCCTCCATTCATATGATAATGTTTTGCTTTTGTGTCTGTCTCATAAAATATCTCATGAGTGACTATATGGAGTTTAACGTAATTTTCAGAGAGTTATGACTATATATACATTTACTAAGGGTGTACGTGTATTCATATTCAGCTGTTTTGGTACGGAACATTTGGTACAGGACAGAGGTGTAACGACTTCCCACACTGAAATGTAACTGCATTGAACTTTAACTAGCAACTCATGCGGCTTCAGAGGCGTCATCCTTCACAGAGCCGACTTACCAGGTCGACATAGGCTAGTGTTGGTACCAGAAACCAAGTCAGTCACTGACTGGGAAGACCGGGAGTTAATGACTGGACAGTCTAGCCTTGAAATTTACGCCCCTACCTTGGCGTAAGTCCTGTCACCTAACAACCGTGATGATGTTAAACAGAGTTTAAAGATGTGGAAAACTTGTTTAATCAATACATTTGCAGTGTTCTCTAGTAGGAATGGATGACTTGTAAGTCCTACTCAGAGGGTAGAAAAACACTGGTGCACCATTTCCAGGAACTATAAATGAGCCACATCACAGCTGAGCTTCAGACGACAGGATTTGGAGTCTTACTTCTTGATATTTGGACATCTCACCTCTGATTGGCTAACAGCAACATGACTCTATCACTGACTCTGTTTGCTCTGCAATGTTGATGTTTTATCTCCACAAATAACACAAGCCTGGAGGAGTTCTGCTGTGTGGTGGAGTTGCTAATGCTAACGGTTAGCCTCTACTAGCCGAGACGTTCTCTGATGTTTCCTGGACGCTAAACCAACAACAGCCTTCCCCGTCGTGAGTCAAGATGAGTCCATGAATGTTAAGTGACAGTGTGACGTAGATCTGTCAGGCTTTTCTAATCCTAGAGTTTCACTGTCTATTTTCTATCAGAAGCTAATGCAGGAGATAGGTGTAGGAGACTATTTTCATCTTCTGCCTGCATGAAAAACTCAGTGACCAATTATAATCAGAAATAATAATGAAAAATGGTTTTCCAGGGTTCCACACATTTAAAACTTAACTTAGAAGCAATACCAGACCAGCCACACACAATAAGAGAATCTTTTTCTTTCCCGCTTCTTCACGGAACCGAAAATAAACCAAACTGTGAAATAAAAAACAATGAATGTAACAAACAATGATTTTTGGCGTACCCCTGGCATTTACATCTGATTTGTTTTGGAGTTAACGCAATTCAAGATGCTAACTAACTCCAGCAAACATAAAAACAGCTGTAACTCATTCAGTTCAACAGATGTTGAGCTACACTTTCATATATTTGTATCTGAGCATCATTTACAGCACACACCTCACATGCTTATAGATCCAGAACAATCTTGAGATGTGCATTAAGTTACTTTGAAGAATTACCCAAAATGACAATAATTCCACTATATGTCAATTATAGATTAGGTTAAAACTCTAGCAGGTGGTATGCATTCCTTTAAAAAAAAAAGGGCTAGGAATGTATTCTATTTATTCTTGTTTTTAAACTCCACTTGAAATTTTGACTTTGCTTCTTTCCTTTTAGAATTCCTCTTTGTGAGTTTGTGAAGCATTCCTCTGATTCTACAGAACCAGCTGAACGTCACGTGAAGCAACGAAACCGTAAATATTTTATGAAAAGAACAAATTCTTAAGCAGAGGTTTATTGAATAAAAATGTCACCCAACACTCGGTGTGTTACAGAAAGCCTCTGCACAAGCATCTAGAGAACATTTTGAAGATAAAACTGTAAGTAGTGGAGCTTTTAAGCTTGGTGAGGCAACATCTCAGCATCAGACACAACCAGACCGACACAGAGAAGCTGATCCCTGATCCCAAAACCTCATCTCCCCTTTGGCCTTTGGTCCATCCTTATCCTTTCTCCCAATCCCCCATTTTCTCTATTACTTTACTCACGTCCTCCTCTCTCCCAACCCCCAACACACACACACACACACACACACGACACTACATAAGGACCCTGAAGACTACATCTCAGACCCAAAGCTTTCTCCAAAGTCAATCCCTGCGTTGACGAAATCGGGCGAAAGGCGTGATTGATCAGAGGCTGGAGACGGTGCTGCAGAGAGGGAGAAGTGAGACCGAGGATCTCGCTACTCTCCCACGCCACTTCTCCTACCCCTGTGATGACATCACATCGGACAGAGACCTTCAAGCTGTGACTGCGATTAAGTGCGATTAGATTTGTCTGGAGCTGACGGATCCCTGAGGATTTCAAACACCAGAGGAGCTTTTTGGGGGTGTTGAAAGTTGGAGAAAAAGAGCAAGCATGAGAATGTTTCAGGGGTTAGACTCCTGGTGGTTTTATATTTGTGAGGAGATAGAAGCAGAACAACAGGGCAAAAATAACCGTATTGTTCACAGGAACTCCTACGGACTCAGACCAAGTGCATATGTACAAATGCCAAATAAAGATCTTATCTAAATAAATTACTGCTGACACCGGGAGTCGAACCAGCGTCGGGACATGGCAAAACAAGTACAACGGTACATCCCAGTACAACGGTTGAAATGCATAAGACGCAGCTGTTGTACGTGCGTTGCGTTGGAGCGGGCGCAGGCAGAGCGCTGGAGCAGTTTCCAAGGATGCTTTCTTCTCATTTGTTGCTTCGTTGTGGCTCATGATGCTTTGAGAGTTACGTCATGAATGGGTGGAGCCTACACGGGTGGAGGTGGAGTTTCACTGAATCCAAGTTTTGATTTCCGGATACAAAGACAGGCTGACGAAAATAACTCATATTTAAGATAAATGACATCTCAATAGTGCCAACAGTAATATTTTATTATATATTGTGCCTAAATTTGTTCTCAAAGGTTTAAACCAGCATGATCTGGCCCCTTTAACACTCAATACCACATTCTCAACAAGCAAACAACCCTGTGTTCAATTCCAGATGTCTTCTTTCAGTACTTTCACCTAAAATTATGATTACGGAAAACATAAATACACAGCTGCTGATGCAGGGAAAAACAGGTTTTGTCAGGGATATTTCAGTTTTATCATAGGTAAAGTTGTTGTGGTTAATTTCATTGTGTTGTGGCTTTTGCACTTCAGTGAAACGTGGGACACTGTAAATTTGAGTTGCAAGACTTTTTTTTTTTGCAGTGAAGGAAGGAACAATCAACGACTATTTCAGTTTCTGGCAGGATGTAAAGCTGTGCTGTGAGAAATCCTTGTAATCTTTTCTTCTCCCCCCACGCTCAGCCTAGTGGAGGTGCCAGCGGGTGGCGAGGAAGGGGTGGGTGGAGGTGCAGGGCCTCAGCTGGCCACACAAAGTGGCGACGACAAAAAGATTATACTCAACCTTTCCATTCACCCCAAACATGATGAAGCTTTCTGCTGTCTCAGAGGGGACGATCAGATTGGCAGGACTTTAGAAGCCTTTAAAAGTTGGAACAACAAACTGTGTTTTCTCTCACACACACACACACACACACACACAAACCCACAAAAGAAGACTTTCATCTCTCCACTGTAGTGAGTATGGCGACAATGTCAAAGTGCTGACTCGCTAGCCTCCCAGTTGGTCCCGCCCTGCCGTCGTCGAAGCGTGTCCTGATAAATAAAGCGACAAATGTAATGGAAACAGAAAACGAGGGGAGAGACGGAGGCAGCCAGAGACCAGGGAGGGCTATAATTAGTAAGTGATTAACGAGCAGGCATTAGACAGGTCCCACATCATTGATCGTGATGTTGTGCAATGTTGCTGCAGTGAAAAACAAGCTGGCCCTAGGAGGAAGGGGTATGAGGTCACAGCTTTCTCTCTCTCTAACACACACACAAATGGGCGAACGAATGTGTTTGCTCTCACTGCAAAACACATCAAATAGTCATTAGTGAGAAAACCGAAGTGAAGCGCATCATGTCAGACTTTAGACTGCATAGAGGAACAGAGGATTTATGCATAAATAAACGTGTGTGAAAGGACTGAATATATTACAATATAATGGTGTTTTAATGCTCGTCTGCTCTGGTGGGGACAACAGGTCCTGCAGCTTAGATATTTGAGCTTCAAACATCAGAAACCTACAAGATGAAAGATAAAACGTTCCGGCATTCAATCATAAAACGCCACAACGTGAATGATAAAGGTGATAAAGCTCCAGCACATCTGTCATTTAGGAAATGTGTTTGCTAACAGGGTTAAACGACATCAGTCATGTTTTCCTAAACACATGGTCAACCACTACAATAAAGCAGCGCTGAGAGATTTACAAACAATCAGAGCAATAAAAGCATTCCTTGTTTGTTTTTGGTTTGGTGTTTTAATGAGGTGCTGCCAACAAATGCTGGAGCTGGATGTGCCGTCATGTGTCCTGGCACTTAGATCTGCCGCTGCTCCAGCCAGTCAGCAATTCTGCGTTTGGTTCCTCTGATTCAGCCAACACCACTCTGTCTCCAGTCAGTGCTGTAGCTAACGTTCCCACCCCTGTCTTGGTTTCCAACCAGCACTGGCTACCTCCTCCAGCTAGAGCTCCAGAGAACAACAGTACTGCATGTACCGCCTCATCAGCCTCAACTAACTTCCCCTTTCCAGATGCACAGTCCTCAGCCATTATTCCAGCTCCAACTGGCTACATTCTGCAGCCCAACGAGAGTTGTTGCAATTCTTCAAACAAATCAGATGATCCATCTGTTCCCCTGGCTGGAAAGCGTAAACTAAGTGGTGAAAGGAGAAAAGGCTACAGACTGGAACTATGACTCTTCACTTCCTGGTCATTCAAACTTCCAAAATATACAGTCAAACGTAAAAATAGTTTAGTGTTGTACAGCAGGACTTTAGGAAACTATATCTATTTGTATTTACGCTAGTTTATATGAAAAAAAGATTTAAAAAAAGGACAGATTTGTGGATTTGGATAAGTCATAAATCTTTAGTTAAAAGTAGCTGATGCTTCATTAGGTGATGAGGCTGGGCAGTGAGACATTAATAGCTTTTTTTCCAATAGAAACCATCACTATTCTGATAATTAGATATGACATAATAAACAGTATTTTCCTCTAAATTCTGATGTGATTTTTTAGCAATAGTGAAACTAATGCTAGCTCGTTTTTTCTGGTTGTCACATATTTTCCTGCAATTAGGGTTGATTGTGGGTCCAAAAAACACAAAAGCAAAAGGTTTGCCCTAGTGTTCTGCTACTAAACTTTATGCTCAGTGTCACAAAACACACACACCTTCATTTTGTATAGTATAAACCAACACTTAAAAGATTTAGAAAACTGCGTTTGTTTTCATTCTTCTGTTTGGAGAGACCTGGGCCCTCATTTATCAAACGTTCCTATTTCCCTCCTACGGATGAAATTTAGAATGTGTGTACAAACAGTCAATGTCCTGATTTATGAAACATGCGGTGGCCTCTCGTACGCACGTTCCTCCGCAATCGTCTGATGATAAATCCCACCTGTGTGTACCAATGCGCTCGTGTCCGTGTACCGTCATTTACATACAGAAACGCCCTCAATTAACCATATTTGGTCACACTACTTCCTCAGGTCGGGAGGGGATTCCCAGGGTTTTTCCCGGAAAAAAAGAAAAACTTTATTGACAGCAAGATCGAAACACCGGACACTTGACAACACATGTATGATCGGGGAGCAGAGGAGGTTCTGGAGGTTGTTTTATTTGTAAAATAGAATCTGGACTGGAATCGGATCAGTGCGCTGCGTTCACGGAAGAGCCGTTCCCTCCAGAGTGCACTCTGCTCTGCTAAATCCTCCAATAATAATAAGAAGAATAAGAAACAATCTTTTATATAGCGCATCTCACAAAAAATCACAATGCGGTTCACAAGGACAAAATTATTTAATTAAATTAAAACATAATAAATATATAAATTCAAAATGATTTAAAACATCATAAACATGGTAAGAGTAAACATTGTGATTACAAAATAACACGAAATCAGCCGTTCTACAGTCAGATTCCCGTCGGTCACAGGTGTTTTAGCACCAATAATGTGACACAGCTGTTTATCCACCAAAATAATTATTTATTGGGTAAAATAATTAGTGGATGAGGAACACACGTTGATCACTGAGACCTTCAGAATTGCTGTTCCCTTGTTCTGCCACTAGATGCTGTTCCTACGCATGGTCAGAGCTGTTCTTATATTTAGGAACGTTTTCACGCACAAGTACAAATTGGTAAATCCCACACAATGCGTAAAATCGTTCCCACGCACGAAATACGCACAGATCTGTACGTAAGTACGGTTGATAAATGAAGCCCCTGGTGTTGTATCAAAATGTGTTCCCCAGTCAAACTGTTTTGGTCCTATCTCACCCTCTCATGCTACCAGCTCTGTACCTACATCCATGCTATGCTGTAGAGACAATTGACTAATATTTCACACTAGATATAGTGTATATGTATATCATATAATATATGTGTATGTATATAGATTGCGATTCATTTTTTCATGTTATTGATGTTTTGTTATATCACACAACCTCATTATATGCTAGTATATACGCCATAAAAAATAAATTATGTGGAAGTTAATCTGCTACTTTTACTAAAGTAGGATTGTAATTGTTTTAAATCTTTATTTTTCAACTAAGGAGCTAATCTATTCTGCAGCTACTGGTTAACCTGCCATAAATGATGCTAAATAACATGCCGTACAATAATGATCCCATTAGTTCCCTGCAACATCAACACAAAACAGACGGCCAATTTAGCAAACTAAAGCTGCTTCAGACAAAAATGTGAGACGTCCATTCCCCCAGGAAATCAAGGACATCTCTGCATAAGACACAACTGGCCAATGACTGGTGTCGTTCATCGATGTTCTGGTTCTTGCTGATTGGTACCAACAAATAAATAATAATTTACCCCACATGAAATTTTATTTGGGGGCTTAAAGCAGATTATAGTACTGCTTTAAAGTTGTTAAAAGAGTTTTATGGGCAAACATATCAGGAACATATCAGTAGTCCCCACATGTGTAGCTCTAATGTAAGGGTCTTCAACTTCCAACCTCGAGCACCCCATCCTGCAGGTTTTAGTTGTTTTGCTGCTTCAACACACCTTGTTTTAATTAGTGGGGCATTAACAGCGCTTGATCATATGCAGAACAGGTAATTCAACCATGGAATCAGGTGTGCTGGAGCAGGGAAACAACTAAAACATGCTGTATAGTGGCCATTGAGGACCAGTAGGCCTTAGGGTTCTTTATCTTCTTCAAATTGCATTTTTTTTTTTAATCGACATGCAGACCTAAAAAAATGTACTTCTTTAATTATCAATGCAATTTGACAGTAATAAAAAAGGAGGAGTCTTATACACTTATTGCTTTCATCTGAGTCTCAAACCATGGCGACTTCCTTAGCTTCAGAAGTTTCACCACACAAACTCATCATTATCTTCTACTCATGATCAGACAGGCCGAACCAAGTTTCAAACTCAACTGTCATAATGAAAAAAGGGTACGTACAGCAGGGGAGAAGTGCTGATGAAGGCAATAAGAGATGAGAGTCTCTCCCCAACCCCAACTTTTCTCTTTCTGGCGTTCTTTTGTAGCGATCTGGTCAGGTGCCAGCATTAATGTACTTTACTGTATGGTTGGGCAGCCGCCGGAGAGCGTTGGCCCATCACGCTTCATTCTCTGTCCTTGCTCCTATACTGCTAACTCTGCCAAGCTAATGATGATGACAATGAGAGGGATTAGCGAGGAAAAAGAGGGAGCACTTAGGACTTGGCTGAGCTGCTGTTGGTGCAGAGGTTTCTGAGGAAACACGCCTTGATGACATGACCCTGCGGGCAGCAAGTTCAAAAAGCAGCTGGAAAGTATAAATATTCTATGCAAAGTCATTTTAGGCTTCAGCAGTTGTCAGTAGAAGGTGTTGGTTTTCACTCTTACCTTGTCATTGTTGTAGTAAGCCAAACTTTCGCCATCAAACCTCACCCACCTCCTTTGAAAAACGCATTTGCTGCAGGGAAAAAAAGGTGCAACGGTCAAGGAAGCTGTCAATAAGATCAATTTAAAACCAATTTTTGTTGCAAACGCCACAAAATCATCAAGGTACAGCAGTTTGAAGACAGTGAGCCGGTAATCTGTTCCACACAGCTACTCAAATTTCATTATGAGGGCTATTGATTTATTAATGTCAGGAGTTGTATCAACAGCTGTCGATTATCGTAATCTAAACAAATGGCCACGTTGGGTTTGAATATTTAACAGCCCAAGGGCAGCTTGCCAAACCCATGCAAATCATGTGCTGAAGGGGGAGTATAAAAAGGAAATAAATGATTGATAGCTCTGCTTCCCAGTAACAGTGATTTATGTCGCACTCAGACAATCTGGAAAGAAAATCTAGTTTCACCAAGAAGAACAAACGAAGTCAAACATTCTGTTCTGTGAATCTCCGAACCACAAGGTTACCTCACATCTTCCTTCACCTCGTTACGCACGTTTGTATGCTCTTGACGGGTTGTGCTGTAATTTCGCTGTACCGGGACGCTGGTTCAATGACAATAAATTCTATTCATCCATTCATTTCATGTTGGCAAACAATTGTTCATGCTACAAGGTTTCTTTGGCTCATCACAAGACATAAAAAGGAGAAGCACTGGGGTAAACATTTAAATAAACTTTAGGACTAAACTCTAGGCTGACATTTGACTGTTTATAAATGACTGCATACATTTTTGTATACAGGGGAGATGATGCAATATACACTGCCTGGTCAAAAAAAAGGTCACACACTGTTTGATTGCCTTTAGCTTTGATTATGGCACACAATCACTATGGCATTAGTTTCCTTTATCGGAACTGTGGGGTAAATTTACAGGAAGTTTCTGACGTGCGCTTGTCTCCACTTGACCGGGCCAGCCGAACGGCCATTTTCCAGAACCTTCTAAGTACCTGATCAGGGGTAGGTACTCGGAATGGCCCGATAAAAGACCCGGTGAAGACGCTGGGCGGGAACGCTGCTGATTGGTTGTAACTCAGAACTGATGTCAACTCAGGAGGAACTAGGAAATGCATATATGTGTTGCGGGAACCGTTATTTAGGAAAACACGAGTTGTTAGAAAGACGGGTGATGGAAGCCATCGCTGCATATAACAACATAGCAAACATAAACGTGCCGACTTTTGCTGCTTCCTCCCTTGTGTCGATCTTTGTTTACTGCTTTTCGTGCGTTTTGCGCTGATCGATGACTCACTGCGCAGTGGTCGCGATGTGCTGACGTTTCATCAAATTCCTTACAGGGCCAAATATACAGTATATGGAGACAGGACAGCTTAAGAGGACCGGGGCTTCGGATCTCCCGGGCAATTTCACGCTCACAGATTTACTCTGAAGTTCCGATAAAGGAAGTGCACCTAATATATTGCGATACTGAATGCCTGACATTATTTGCTATTTTTAATACTGAATTTAATTGGAAAACTCAGGTCAGAAACTTTCAAGACAGATCCAGTGTTCTCGTAAGATCTTGTTCTATCAGAATGAAGGAAGTAAAATCTGCTGCCAACTAGAGGTCGGAGTTTGAATAGCCCCACACAAAGGAAATAAAGGTTTGAATGTAAATTCTAAATAAAAAATGGATACACAGCTTTTAAATAGTACTTCAGTTTCACAAAACCCAAAATATTCAGATATTTCAATGTGTCTTTTTTCTTACATACCTAGTGGAAGCCCTACTGTATAGACAGAGCAGCAATAATACTTTAAAATGATAGAAGCTGTAGTAATGTAACTTTTACAGTTCAATTCTTTAAAAAAAAATATTCTGGTTGTTATTTAATGTATTGAGCTTCAAAAATGTAACGTTAAACGTATAGCTATATAATCCAAAATTATTTAGACTTTCATTCCACCCAGATCTATTTTCAAGTAATCCTAGCAGTTCTCTAATGACATAAACAGCACATTTAAAGGGTTATCTGTACAGAGTTTCAATAATACTTCCACATGACTGAAGCTGCTGAATACGCCTTCCACGAAATGGAGATTAAAGTGACTGCAGAAATTTTTCATTAGCTTCACAGAAACCGGTCTTACCTTAATAGGCACTTTTTTAATAGCTCATAAAATGCAAGGGTGCAAAGATTTTATCTGTTAAATTAATATTAGCTGAGAGCGAGGACATTGTTCAATGTAAAGAGCATGGTTGTGTTCCCTCACAGAGTAAGCTTAAATAAAGAGCTAACAGGCGCTGATGGCATATCCTGACTATGATGAAAAGCTGCAATTTTACAGATCGACTTGCATCAAACACATGAAAAACAGATGCAATTTATTCAGCGGTGAGTAAGCTTTAAATGCTTTACAGCCTGGGAGAGAAGGTGATGACCAATTATGGAAAAAAGTTGAAGCATTTAAACTCTTCTGATCCTATATGATCTCTAGTGAAGGTGAAATTGGTGGTTAATCATACCCTTGAGGTGAAAGCTTGTCCAGCCAGCCCACTTTGACCACGTGTTGTTTGGGGGCTCCATAGAAGCATGCATACGGAGAAATATCAGGCTGAGCACTCTTGGAGATGGCCCCTCGAGCGGCTGCGTGCTGTGAGTAGAGGTCACACTCCACCATCATCAGAGATGCATCTTTAGGGCCGGACAATTGGGAACCAACAGCAGCAGTGTCAGGAATCAAGGCTGAAGTTTGGTCCAAACAGATCGGAGGCACCATGCTAGCACACTCGGCCACCGTGGAGTACTCAGTACCATCTGGGTCAAGCAGTACTGATGAACACTCCTTAGACTTTTTTCTACAGAAAGGGACATTACACATTTTGTCATAAAATACAGTACGTTTAGAAGTTTACAGATGCAGATGCAACAATTGTGGACTGATATTTATTCTTGTACGATGCTGATACCTATTCTATCTCTAAGAACTACAATTAACAGAATACATTTTTGCAATGGTGCCCAGTGAAAAAATTGGATTTCTTTTCCTTTTTTTAGCTAGTTAGTAATCGTGCATCCGTGGTATGCCAGAAATTTTTTGAATATATATATATATATATATATATATATATATATATATATATATATATATATATATATATATATATATATATATATATATATATATATAAAAAATCAGCTTCTTAAATATGATAGAAGCTGCTGTGATTTCTAAGGCTACGTTCACACTGCAGGTCTTGATGCTCAATTCCGATTTTGTGAGTAAATCCGATTTTTTTGTGTGACTGTTCACATTATAACTGAAATGCGACATCAAACACTCTCCAGTGTGAACGCTTCACGGCCCCAAAGCGAGCCGCTTGCGCAGAAGACAAGAAATCACAGTCAGAACCAGGGGAGGTGGAGTTGTGATGTGAAAGCCTCACAGACAGTTCAGACACAGGACCTCACCTGAGTCTCTCGTTTTGGGGTGGAAACTATTTTAAAAACTATTTTACTCCTTATTCCCGCCGTCTTCCCGAGTTAGTATTCCCTGAAAATGTTTTGGTATTAAGTTCATTCACAGAACCCCCCCGCCCCACTCTCACGGAGACCGAGACCGGAGATGCGCTTCGCTCCAGCAGCACCTCCCGCTCTCATGCTTTCTTGTATTTTTAATTCCAAAAATTGACAGACCCCTGAATCCTTCTGTCAGCGCTCCTCCTCAGAAAAGTTCTGACACGACGCTCACCTCCGATGAGCAGTGACGTGGGAGGTGGATTTAATGCGACATGACCGTTCAGACTGCAAAAAACTCAGATAGGAGGCAGATTTAATGCAACATGACCGTTCAGACTGCAGTCGCTTTCAAAAAATGTGCATATGTGTCGCAATCAGTACTACATATTCAAACGACCTGGATCGGATTAGGAAAAATCGGATCTCTGCTGTTCAGACTGTCACAAAAAAAATCAGATGAGGGTCACAGGCAGGTCAACATGTGGATTTGATGCGCTTTTGCCTGCAGTGTGAACATAGCCTAAATACTGGCACAGGAATCGACCATTGGCAACCCAAACCACCAAAACTTTTAAAGTAACAGTAAATAGTTTTGTAAACTTTAAGCTAGAGCTTTAACATTGATCTCAGTGATAGTTGGGTTAGAAACTTGACAAGGTTCATAATTGACACCACTCTGCTGCCCTCTGCTGGCCAGATACTGCACTTAACAGTTTTGTGGAGCGGGTAGGTGTTCTAGGGGGAACTCTTATACCTGCATTTTGGCTGTTAGCTATTTTCTGTGCAGTTAAATTTTTCAGTTTGCTGATCATCAATAAAAAGAACAAGAAGAAGTAAAAGAAGAAATTTGCTTTTCTGTTGGCATCATGGCAGAGCCTGGAAGTAAAAGTAAGAGAGTAATGTCTTTGGAGGCGAAGCAAAGAGCTAAAACTAGGGATTTTCCGATCATATTTTTTTGCTCCTGATCCGAGTCCAAGTTATTTGATTTTGAGTGTCTGCCGATACCGAGTCCCGATCCGATACTTCGACAAAGCATTGAAAAAGAAGAAATGAAGGGAAAACATCTTTGGTACGTTCATACTGTGTGTGTTTTTCGTAATTCTTTTACTTTTTTGTTCTTTATAAAACACAGATAGATCTTTTCTTTACCTTATTGTGCTGACGTTTCGATCGTCGCTGCGATCTTCATCTGAGCTAAGCCGCTGAAAGCAGCTTCACTTCCGCTTCCGTTTATGTGTGGGCAGCAGGGGGCAACGACATCGCCCCCTGCTGCCCGCGCCGTCCTGCTCGATGACGCAGTCCCATACGTGGTCCAACGCGTACACCCCGTCATCCCTGTTCATGGTCCCCCGTCCACGTCTCCTTATCTCTATAGCTTCTTTAATCCATCTTTTATATTTTTGTTGTTCTGTGTTGATGATCCTTGTGTTGTCCCAGTCCATGATGTGGTTTTCTCTGGTGCAATGATCTGTGACTGCTGATTTCCTTATTGTGCTCTCTGCTTCTTGTTTTGTTGCTCTTGTGTGTATTCTTCTTCTTTTTCACATTCTTTTCTGTGTTCTGCTGTTCTTGTGTTAAGTTGGCGTCCTGTTTCTCCTATATATGTTTTATTGCATAATTTGCAGGGGATTTCGTAGATGACTCCACATTTTTTTCCTGTTGGGATCTTATCTTTGGGGTGTACCAGACTTTTTCTAACTGTTGTGTATGGTTTGATTGGTGTGTTTATCTTGTATTTTTTCATTACTGCTACCATTTTTTCTGTCGTTCCTCTGATGTATGGGAGGATTATTACTGGCTTTGGTTCTTGTTTCTCTGGGTTCTTTGCTTTTCTTTTTGGTTGATCTATTCTTTCTGCTCTTGTTTGTTAGCCTGGCAAGCCATCCTATATATGTGTATATATAGTCTGGCCACGAACCATTGGCGGCTCTCAGTCGTGAGGCGGGATCTACGGTTGTCTTTCAAAATATCAGCACGCAATTGGATAGCGCTAGGACCAATCAGAGTGACGAACAACATGACGTAATCACGGCGACGGAAAAGCGGGAGGCTTTAATAGCGTCTAGCTTCAATGATTTCTGTCGTTTTTGTATAAAAACATGTGAATATCAGGTGTACTGGGACATTGCACTACTTTGTTTGATAAAAATAAGAAGCCGCTAAGTATATCAGACAGACTTACGCACGTTGGAGTCTAAATAATCCAATGTTGATGACAAAGCCGTTTCAAACGAACGTGTTTTCCGAGTTGCCGCCATGTTGCTTGGGTTCGCGGCGTTCGCGGCCGCAGCGCTGACGTCATCGGCTACTCCCGCTCTGTGATTGGCCCATGATATAGAGCGCTGTGATTGGCCCAATCAAAACTATAGCGAGTTGTGATTGGATAGACACAGCAGTGGTTTGGGCTGCGAGGGTTCCAATGAAGCGTGCCTAGACCAAACTCTGCAAAGCAAGAATTGGTCTAGTTCACTAGGCTACTTGTTTGTTGCTTTCCTCTACTAATCGCCCACGTTGGATATCCACAGGTTTTTAGTGAGTTGTGTATGTGTCTGTTTTCTTGACTGCAGTCTTGTTTTTCTGTTATAATTTTCGCTCTGTTGTATAGTGTTCTTATCACTGACATTTTGTGTATCGTGGGATGTTCTGATGTCCATAGTAAATATTGATCTGTGTGTGTTGGTTTTCTGTATGTGTTTATTTTAAGTGTTCCATCTTGTTTTTTGCTGATCCTCGTGTCCATGAATGTAATGCTGCCCTCTGTTTCTTCCTCATATGTGAACTTAATGTTTCCTGTGTCGTCTATGTTATTTAAATGTTCTGTTAATGCTTGTGTTTGTCCTTTAGGTATGATTTCTAATATATCATCCACGTATCGCTTCCATAACTTTATTTGACAGTTTTCAGGTGCAGTGTTTAATGCTTTTTGTTCCAAATCCTCCATAAAAAACTCGCAGAGGGTTGCTGATAACGGATTCCCCATCGCGAACCCTTCCAGTTGTTTGTATATTGTCTCGTTGTAACTAAAGTATGTAGAATTTGCCACCAGTTTTATTAGCTGTGCTATGTCATCTATTGTTAAATTTGTTCTTTTCCGTAGGGTTTTGTCCTGTCTGAGTCTGTCTATTACTATGTCTATGGTTTTTATTGTTGGTGTCTTTGTGAATAGAGATGTGACATCATGTGATACTAGTATGTCCTCTTTTTGCAGTGTGATCTTTTTTAACTCCTTTGATAACTCTATGGTGTTTTTACAATGTTGTTCTGTGTTCCCTAATAGTGGACTGATGATTTTACTGATATCCTTTGCCATGTTATATGTTGGAGTTCCTATACTGTCTACTATTGGCCTAAGTGGCGTGTCTTTTTTATGTATTTTCGGTGTGCCGTATATTGCCGAGTCATTTACAAAATCCCCTGCAAATTATGCAATAAAACATATATAGGAGAAACAGGACGCCAACTTAACACAAGAACAGCAGAACACAGAAAAGAATGTGAAAAAGAAACAAGAAGAATACACACAAGAGCAACAAAACAAGAAGCAGAGAGCACAATAAGGAAATCAGCAGTCACAGATCATTGCACCAGAGAAAACCACATCATGGACTGGGACAACACAAGGATCATCAACACAGAACAACAAAAATATAAAAGATGGATTAAAGAAGCTATAGAGATAAGGAGACGTGGACGGGGGACCATGAACAGGGACGACGGGGTGTACGCGTTGGACCACGCATGGGACTGCGTCATCGAGCAGGACGGCGCGGGCAGCAGGGGGCGATGTCGTTGCCCCCTGCTGCCCACACATAAACGGAAGCGGAAGTGAAGCTGCTTTCAGCGGCTTAGCTCAGATGAAGATCGCAGCGACGATCGAAACGTCAGCACAATAAGGTAAAGAAAAGATCTATCTGTGTTTTATAAAGAACAAAAAAGTAAAAGAAGGGAAAACATGTCCAAGTTTTCCTTTAATTTTTTTATTATTATTTAGTTATGTCTTTTTTTCTGTATTTATGTCATTTCCTTAGTTTATCTGCCAAAAACATCACTTGTTTAGGAAGTACATTAATAAAAAATGTGTTAATATTATGAACAAATTTAAAAGTAGCTGAGATGCTCATATTTCAAAATTGTTTATGTCCTCATTATGCGGCTGTGGAGTGATGCACGTTTCCGTGACCGGGAGGCACGTGTGTTAACAACACGTTGTTTTCGTGTTGTTTGCTGGTTGAAATTACGCAAAATTTTCACGCATAAAGTATGTGTTGTTGACGCGTTGATTGGTTGTTAAAAACGTGTACTTTGTTGTGAGAGTCGCACGTAATGTTGCGCGTTTGTGGCACACTTTGGGTTCCATATCCACGGTGCCACAACAGGCTTTCCCCACAGCACCACAAAGCTACCAGCGTGTTCAGCTCAGCTGCTGCAGAATGAGAAACTCCGACGTTTTGTTGTCGACAATTTCTCTGTTTATTAACGTAACTTTCACTGTTGGCTGGCTCTGTGTTTTTGTTAGAGATGCCGCTGTGAACTGGGACTTAACCCAGACCGATGGTTCGCAGTGGCAACGCCTGAAGGGAAAAAAGCAGAAGGAGGAAGTATTTCATTTTGAAGGCTGCTTTTCATGCAGCTGTCTTTTCCAGCATGTTGAATGCCCAGTATGCACACATTACAAGTGGCTGTTACACTGCCTTTGCTGTCCGGTTTAAAATACCACCAACATACAGATATTTTAGCTCTCCTGTGGAGAGAAGTTAGCTCTGCGTTAGTCTGCTAGCTAACAGCTGTATGGTGTCTGAATCCCCACAGGCCGTACATTGTGTGACGTAATGGTGTTTTTGGCCAAGAAAAAAATAATATTGATATTGAGGAACATGTTAGAATATCAGAATGAATTTAAAATATCATATTTGTTGTNAGATGAGGGTCACAGGCAGGTCAACATGTGGATTTGATGCGCTTTTGCCTGCAGTGTGAACATAGCCTAAATACTGGCACAGGAATCGACCATTGGCAACCCAAACCACCAAAACTTTTAAAGTAACAGTAAATAGTTTTGTAAACTTTAAGCTAGAGCTTTAACATTGATCTCAGTGATAGTTGGGTTAGAAACTTGACAAGGTTCATAATTGACACCACTCTGCTGCCCTCTGCTGGCCAGATACTGCACTTAACAGTTTTGTGGAGCGGGTAGGTGTTCTAGGGGGAACTCTTATACCTGCATTTTGGCTGTTAGCTATTTTCTGTGCAGTTAAATTTTTCAGTTTGCTGATCATCAATAAAAAGAACAAGAAGAAGTAAAAGAAGAAATTTGCTTTTCTGTTGGCATCATGGCAGAGCCTGGAAGTAAAAGTAAGAGAGTAATGTCTTTGGAGGCGAAGCAAAGAGCTAAAACTAGGGATTTTCCGATCATATTTTTTTGCTCCTGATCCGAGTCCAAGTTATTTGATTTTGAGTGTCTGCCGATACCGAGTCCCGATCCGATACTTCGACAAAGCATTGAAAAAGAAGAAATGAAGGGAAAACATCTTTGGTACGTTCATACTGTGTGTGTTTTTCGTAATTCTTTTACTTTTTTGTTCTTTATAAAACACAGATAGATCTTTTCTTTACCTTATTGTGCTGACGTTTCGATCGTCGCTGCGATCTTCATCTGAGCTAAGCCGCTGAAAGCAGCTTCACTTCCGCTTCCGTTTATGTGTGGGCAGCAGGGGGCAACGACATCGCCCCCTGCTGCCCGCGCCGTCCTGCTCGATGACGCAGTCCCATACGTGGTCCAACGCGTACACCCCGTCATCCCTGTTCATGGTCCCCCGTCCACGTCTCCTTATCTCTATAGCTTCTTTAATCCATCTTTTATATTTTTGTTGTTCTGTGTTGATGATCCTTGTGTTGTCCCAGTCCATGATGTGGTTTTCTCTGGTGCAATGATCTGTGACTGCTGATTTCCTTATTGTGCTCTCTGCTTCTTGTTTTGTTGCTCTTGTGTGTATTCTTCTTCTTTTTCACATTCTTTTCTGTGTTCTGCTGTTCTTGTGTTAAGTTGGCGTCCTGTTTCTCCTATATATGTTTTATTGCATAATTTGCAGGGGATTTCGTAGATGACTCCACATTTTTTTCCTGTTGGGATCTTATCTTTGGGGTGTACCAGACTTTTTCTAACTGTTGTGTATGGTTTGATTGGTGTGTTTATCTTGTATTTTTTCATTACTGCTACCATTTTTTCTGTCGTTCCTCTGATGTATGGGAGGATTATTACTGGCTTTGGTTCTTGTTTCTCTGGGTTCTTTGCTTTTCTTTTTGGTTGATCTATTCTTTCTGCTCTTGTTTGTTAGCCTGGCAAGCCATCCTATATATGTGTATATATAGTCTGGCCACGAACCATTGGCGGCTCTCAGTCGTGAGGCGGGATCTACGGTTGTCTTTCAAAATATCAGCACGCAATTGGATAGCGCTAGGACCAATCAGAGTGACGAACAACATGACGTAATCACGGCGACGGAAAAGCGGGAGGCTTTAATAGCGTCTAGCTTCAATGATTTCTGTCGTTTTTGTATAAAAACATGTGAATATCAGGTGTACTGGGACATTGCACTACTTTGTTTGATAAAAATAAGAAGCCGCTAAGTATATCAGACAGACTTACGCACGTTGGAGTCTAAATAATCCAATGTTGATGACAAAGCCGTTTCAAACGAACGTGTTTTCCGAGTTGCCGCCATGTTGCTTGGGTTCGCGGCGTTCGCGGCCGCAGCGCTGACGTCATCGGCTACTCCCGCTCTGTGATTGGCCCATGATATAGAGCGCTGTGATTGGCCCAACCAAAACTATAGCGAGTTGTGATTGGATAGACACAGCAGTGGTTTGGGCTGCGAGGGTTCCAATGAAGCGTGCCTAGACCAAACTCTGCAAAGCAAGAATTGGTCTAGTTCACTAGGCTACTTNTAGCCTAGTGAACTAGACCAATTCTTGCTTTGCAGAGTTTGGTCTAGGCACGCTTCATTGGAACCCTCGCAGCCCAAACCACTGCTGTGTCTATCCAATCACAACTCGCTATAGTTTTGGTTGGGCCAATCACAGCGCTCTATATCATGGGCCAATCACAGAGCGGGAGTAGCCGATGACGTCAGCGCTGCGGCCGCGAACGCCGCGAACCCAAGCAACATGGCGGCAACTCGGAAAACACGTTCGTTTGAAACGGCTTTGTCATCAACATTGGATTATTTAGACTCCAACGTGCGTAAGTCTGTCTGATATACTTAGCGGCTTCTTATTTTTATCAAACAAAGTAGTGCAATGTCCCAGTACACCTGATATTCACATGTTTTTATACAAAAACGACAGAAATCATTGAAGCTAGACGCTATTAAAGCCTCCCGCTTTTCCGTCGCCGTGATTACGTCATGTTGTTCGTCACTCTGATTGGTCCTAGCGCTATCCAATTGCGTGCTGATATTTTGAAAGACAACCGTAGATCCCGCCTCACGACTGAGAGCCGCCAATGGTTCGTGGCCAGACTATATATACACATATATAGGATGGCTTGCCAGGCTAACAAACAAGAGCAGAAAGAATAGATCAACCAAAAAGAAAAGCAAAGAACCCAGAGAAACAAGAACCAAAGCCAGTAATAATCCTCCCATACATCAGAGGAACGACAGAAAAAATGGTAGCAGTAATGAAAAAATACAAGATAAACACACCAATCAAACCATACACAACAGTTAGAAAAAGTCTGGTACACCCCAAAGATAAGATCCCAACAGGAAAAAAATGTGGAGTCATCTACGAAATCCCCTGCAAATTATGCAATAAAACATATATAGGAGAAACAGGACGCCAACTTAACACAAGAACAGCAGAACACAGAAAAGAATGTGAAAAAGAAGAAGAATACACACAAGAGCAACAAAACAAGAAGCAGAGAGCACAATAAGGAAATCAGCAGTCACAGATCATTGCACCAGAGAAAACCACATCATGGACTGGGACAACACAAGGATCATCAACACAGAACAACAAAAATATAAAAGATGGATTAAAGAAGCTATAGAGATAAGGAGACGTGGACGGGGGACCATGAACAGGGACGACGGGGTGTACGCGTTGGACCACGCATGGGACTGCGTCATCGAGCAGGACGGCGCGGGCAGCAGGGGGCGATGTCGTTGCCCCCTGCTGCCCACACATAAACGGAAGCGGAAGTGAAGCTGCTTTCAGCGGCTTAGCTCAGATGAAGATCGCAGCGACGATCGAAACGTCAGCACAATAAGGTAAAGAAAAGATCTATCTGTGTTTTATAAAGAACAAAAAAGTAAAAGAAGGGAAAACATGTCCAAGTTTTCCTTTAATTTTTTTATTATTATTTAGTTATGTCTTTTTTTCTGTATTTATGTCATTTCCTTAGTTTATCTGCCAAAAACATCACTTGTTTAGGAAGTACATTAATAAAAAATGTGTTAATATTATGAACAAATTTAAAAGTAGCTGAGATGCTCATATTTCAAAATTGTTTATGTCCTCATTATGCGGCTGTGGAGTGATGCACGTTTCCGTGACCGGGAGGCACGTGTGTTAACAACACGTTGTTTTCGTGTTGTTTGCTGGTTGAAATTACGCAAAATTTTCACGCATAAAGTATGTGTTGTTGACGCGTTGATTGGTTGTTAAAAACGTGTACTTTGTTGTGAGAGTCGCACGTAATGTTGCGCGTTTGTGGCACACTTTGGGTTCCATATCCACGGTGCCACAACAGGCTTTCCCCACAGCACCACAAAGCTACCAGCGTGTTCAGCTCAGCTGCTGCAGAATGAGAAACTCCGACGTTTTGTTGTCGACAATTTCTCTGTTTATTAACGTAACTTTCACTGTTGGCTGGCTCTGTGTTTTTGTTAGAGATGCCGCTGTGAACTGGGACTTAACCCAGACCGATGGTTCGCAGTGGCAACGCCTGAAGGGAAAAAAGCAGAAGGAGGAAGTATTTCATTTTGAAGGCTGCTTTTCATGCAGCTGTCTTTTCCAGCATGTTGAATGCCCAGTATGCACACATTACAAGTGGCTGTTACACTGCCTTTGCTGTCCGGTTTAAAATACCACCAACATACAGATATTTTAGCTCTCCTGTGGAGAGAAGTTAGCTCTGCGTTAGTCTGCTAGCTAACAGCTGTATGGTGTCTGAATCCCCACAGGCCGTACATTGTGTGACGTAATGGTGTTTTTGGCCAAGAAAAAAATAATATTGATATTGAGGAACATGTTAGAATATCAGAATGAATTTAAAATATCATATTTGTTGTTTTATAAGGTTAAATCCGATCTTTTTCAACCAAGTCCGAGTCCTTTGAAAGTCACGTGATCGGGCCTGATTTCCGATCACGTGATCGGATCGGAGCATCCCTAGCTAAAACCAGAGTAAACATCAGAGTGGCCTACACTAGTTTGAGGAAGCTAAAAAAGGATATGAAATCACTGACTGATGGTGACCTGGCTTTGTTGCTACTGGACTCCAACAGTGTGGATCTTTTTAATTTGTGTCTTATTTAGTAAGACTTGGTTCATGTTAGTGTTAGCTCGTTGTTAGCGCTAGCTACAGCAGGCTGCTGCAGGGTTGTTGTTTACAATAACTCCTGTTACTTTAATAATAAAAGATTTGATCTGCTCCATGACTATAATGATCCCAAGATCCTTAAGATTGATTTGATTATGTATTTAAAAGTCTATAAATCTAAAAGAGTCTTAGAATAAAGACTAGAAACACCATAAAAAGAGATCATTTAGTAATTACAAAAAACCTCATGGTGTTTTTATAGATAACAATTTAAGCAAGGCTCAAATAAATTGCCATACTTTGTTAACACAAGATTCAGTAACTACTATTTGTTGTCTCTGGCTGTTTTTCAGTCCGATATATTTATGGTGGCCTTCCACTGAAACCAATTAATTTTTAGATTTCTCCAGGTACATTTTAAACCTCACATATCCCCATGCAGCATTACGCTCCACATAAACGAAGCCGAGCTAATCGCCTCTTGGCTCAGGCTTCATAATTAGCTTATAAACACAATGATTGTGTTATTGATCTTCACATCTAATTCTCTACAAGGCCAGTAGCTGCGATTCCCAAAATGTCAGTCTGATGTGTTTTTAGGGAAAGGCCTGAAAAGCAGGAAATAATTAGTTTACCTAAAAAAACTGACCCCGTTCAGGAAGCTACAGCTAGACATCTACAATTACCAAATAACAAATACAAGGTAGGGATGTCCTGATCTGATCTCAAATATCATTTTAAAACTCAGATTATGGCGTTTTTTTATTGGTATCAGATTAGCTAGCTACATTCAGTTTCTGATCTCTTTTATTGACTCACTTCCAGTTTTAAAACCAAAATATGGCACCAACTCATTGCAGTGCTGCTTTGATCTACAAGTATACCTTTGTTAGAAGTTGGAGGTGGACCCAAGAGGACTCAAAAAACAATGAAAGTGTTGAGAGAGCCATGGTTGAACTCTCTAAGTTAGTTTAACTTTTTCTTTGCCTTTTTTTCGTTTAAATTAAGTCAAAACAGCTGTTGAATAATATGAGTTCATCGTCTCTCATCTTAGTTCTAGGCTCCGCCTCCTCCTTTTTGATTGGGTGCTGCTTCCTGGGTCAAGCAAATCATCAGTGAGCAGTGCCCTTTGTAATCACTGCAAAGTTGCCCTTCTGGTCCTTTTAACTGCCATACACCCTTGTTTGATGTGTGGGCTTGAATGCCTTTAGATGATGTCAACATTTGTTCTGATCGTCTTTGTAGGGGACAGCTGCTTTTCTGTTTAATCCCAGTTAATCCCAGTCCATGCGCTTTTAGGTTTTCATGTAGGTTTGTATATTTTGTTTTCTTGGCATTGGCTAAGTTAAACTTTTATTTTCCTTTAGGGTTGTTTTGTCTGTTAGGTTGGCCTGAGCTCGCCCTGAAGCTAAATGCAAGTCTGTACAGAAGAAATATAAAAATATGGCATTAAATAAACATCTTTCTAGGTTTTTGTAATTCCCAGACCAGCCAGGGGGCGTAACTATGCAGCAAAGTTACATTAGTTAGTCTACAAGTCCAAGCGGAAAAAAATAACACTGAATTGAGACACGGCTGGTGTGACATAAGTGCACATTACCTCTTCTTCTTTTTATCCTTCTTTGTCTTAAACGTCTTCGGCAACCCTTCTTTAGCAGCTTGTTCCTACAAAAGCACAGGTGAGATTAGCATCAGATGAAAGGAGAGTGCCCATCTTAGTCTGACATGGATGTTGAGTTGGTGCACTAAAGTATGTTAACTTTAGTAGCAAGGTGACATTTCAATTAACCTCAGGGGGCAAACTGAAACCAGCACATCTTCCACTCAGCTATGTGTCCTTGGTGACATCATTCACTGGAGGAAGTTGGGTCTGACTGTGGCTGAAGCAGCAAAGATAAAACTGAAGATGTGAGAAACGCTGCTTCCTCTTACTGCTGCTCGGCCCTTCCAACGTGTGGGTGTGTGCAACGTCTTACCAGAGCCGGTTCAGGGTTGTTGTAGAGGAACGTTTCTCCGTACGGGGCAATAGGCGTCAAGGTCCTTTGAAGCGGAGCTAAAAAAGAACATATTAGTGGTTTTGTGAGGGCTGAAACTCACTTGCAACTTAACCAAATTGTTCCAGTTACATTTCAAATCTCTTCGACGTTACAGTGCCGCTTCAGATCTTAATAAATGTGTGAGCTTTTGATCCATATGTGTACAAACCAATTAAATTTAGCCTTGGCGTGCCTATCTCTGCTTCTTCCACGCGCTAATGGGAGTGTGATCTTCCTAAGTCTATCTCAAAGAAATGCAGCCGCTGCCAAGTCTGCTTTCTCCATCTTTGTTCCTGCAGGAACTGTGGTTGGTGGAGGCGAGGATGAAGGGAAAGAAGAAAGACTGGAGCCAGACACTATTAGTCTGGAGACCCGGAGCTACACTGTGTAGGCAGCTTCCTGTCACTGTGAAAAATGACACTGCCCTCTCGTGAGGATTGAGAGGGCCAGAAGTGGCCGCCACAGGGCTACACACACACATAGACGACGGCGGATGGACAGACAGTACAAAGATTGAAACACCCTCAGACGCTTAGAGATGCCTGGAGACAAACAAGGATATAAAAGACGGGACAAATAAATAAAAGACTCAGTCCTACAGACGTAAATATACAGTTTTTTAAACATTTATAGATAAACTTCAAAACAATGGGTCATTACAGAAGGGCACAAAGGGTATGTAGTCAGTTTTGTAAGCTGTATGAAGAGGTCAGCATGCTCGATGATAGAATGCACTCTAATACTGTGGCCCTCTCCACGGACAAGCTTGGTGGGCAGATAGTGACCATCAATCATGTTCTATCAGCCGACCCTCAGGTCTCTCTCCGGGGGACGGTGGACGCCACTGTACTCTATTCCTGTCTCTTCCCTTCCTTCCCTCACTAGCTTCATGGCTGGCATCGGCCTTTGTTTCTCTCTTTATCTGCTCCTGACCAGACTCTGTCAAGAGGCAGTCTGGGTAGCAACCCTCAACGCAGCCATCAGCTAAGAGTTAGTGGGGAGATTCATTCAGAATAAAGGATGTTTAGGTTGGTAAGTTGCAGGTCACTATAGTTTTATCCACTAGATTTCACAGGATGTAAAAAGGATTTTTGGTCAAAATCGCGTACAAATCACAACAGTCGTGTAAATTCTCTAGTCAACTCCAAGTCACAAAGTGTCCCCATTTATTTAAAATTTGATCAGCAACTCCTCCCAAATTTACGGTGCATCTCCCCTACTTATGAAAACTAAACTGAGGTGTGTTCCAGAAGTCCACTTTGAGAGGACATTTGTGGAGAAAACTATGCAAGTATGTTCAAAATTCCAGCCCCGTTTGAGCAAGGAAACAAAGAATTCCTTATTTTAAGCATATGAAGACATTTTATTTGTCGCCAATAGTTGTAACTTGAAAGGCTAGCAAGCTAATGGTAAAAGGAAAAAAGAGGATTCACTATTTTTTTTCAATACATTTGCAGTTGTCTCTAGTTCCAGGAAGTAGAAGTGAGCCAGAGGAGAGGTGAGGAAAAAACGGCAGGATTTGGACTCCTTTTTTCCTGATATTTGGACATCTCTCCTCTGATTGGCTAACAGAAACACGACTCTACCACTGATTCTGTTTGCTCTGCAATGTTGATGTTTTATCTCCACAAATAACACAAGCCTGGAGGAGTTCTGCCATCTCGTAGAGTTGCTAATGCTAACGGTTAGCTTCTACTAGCCGAGACATCTTCTGCTCTCTTCTGGATGCTAAATCAGCAACCCGTTGTGAGCCAAGATGGGTGATCCGTGATGCTAGGTTTAACTATGAGATTAAATTGACTGGGTTTTGTAATCCGAGTATTTCCCCATCTATTTTCTATCGATGGCTAATGCAGGAAATAGGGGTAGAAAACTATTTTCACGTTTAGCCTGCATGTAAACCTCACAGTGGCCGGTCATATTTCAAAAGTGACAAGTAAAAGGTTTCTCAGCAAACATAGTTTTTAATGGACTTAGGATTGCACCACTTAAAAGGACAACAAAAAGGGGTATAGTGATGAGAAGTAGGGCCCATCTACACTACCATTAAAGACTGGGACTGAGTATTTGTTATTGGTGACAATCACTGAGATTTTTAAAGAGGACCTAGAACGTAAACCAACATTTTCCTTGTTGTTGTTGAATAAAGACAGCTTGGGTGGTCAACAGTAGCATGCCAAAAAGTCAACGCCGTGTGTGACCTACTTTTTATGTAAATTAGAAAGTTGACAAACTTCTGATCTGAGAAATCATTCCTTAACACATCATAAGGAGGGGCCCATCCTCCTCAAACCTGCATGTCTCCAGTGTCTGATCCTTCTGGGGAAACCAACCAATCAGCAAGCAGCTCATTATCATATTCATGTCCTGGCCGAGTGGGCGGGGTAAACAGCTCTTTTCACAGCAAGGCTGGTTTAGGGGTTCTAGTATAGGGCTCCTGAGACAGATGAAAGCCAAAAGAACATTTCTTATGCTTTTTAGAGGCTCAAAGCTCTGTTTTAGATTGTTGATTAAATGCATTCTGGGTCCACTTTGAAAACAAATTTCAAGGACCTAAAATAAAGACCACTGAATTAAACCAACTTTTGCTTCAAATGCTGATCCCTGCTTCTATTATGTGTGGAGATGGTGGGAGTTTTGGATGAAATGACAAAATAACAGTATTTTTTTTATTATTATATAAAGTAGGGATGCACCGATACCGATACTGGTATCAGTATCGGGCCGATACCGATACCGATACAGATATCGATACCAGAAAAAAGCTAACCGATACCAGGTACCGATACCAGTTGCCTGAAAGTGGCTTCACTGGGACTTGTCATTTCTGTTGTAGTTTTCTATATTGACCAATAGGGGAGCTGTTTCAAACATTGTGAATGAAAGCAGAAACAGGCTCACACCTGAAAATGCAGAGATGACTATTTTCATCAAAAAGAACCTGCTGTTCATGTTTCCCAAAAAAGCCTGTATTCCAATTCATTGCATTTTTGTGTGTGGTACAAGTATCGGTATCGGTATCGGCGAGTACTCAGATCCAAGTATCGGTATCGTATCGGTTTGGAAAAAAGTGGTATCGTTGCATCCCTAATATAAAGTTTTAAACAATTTCTTCTTGGGAGTGTCAGAATTTGGATTGTAAAGAATCAAGATCTACTGTAAAAGCATAATTTATTAAAGCTTCAACCAGTGTTCCCAGTAAGCCAGTTTTTATGTTTTTTGGACTTTGGAAGAAAATTGGAGAAGAAAACCTTCCAAAAAAAAAACATTTAAAATCAGCACAGAAAGGCCCTAACTGGGATTCAAACCAGGAAGGAAAGTGACAAACCACTGCTCCATCATGCAGCCTCAATAAATTTGTTTTATACTGAAATGTAAAACTTGTGAAATAAGTAAGTGGATTTATGAATATATGAATTAAAAAATCATAAAACACAAAATTCATAAAAATAAAAAATGAAAAACTAAATTAATTTTGGGGAAAAAAATAATATCATCATCATCTTTATTTATAACGCACTTTTCAATAGCCAAAAGGCAAACCAAAGTGCTGTAGACACACAAAAAAGTTAAAACATCATTGACCCAAGCATGGACGAAATTTTGATTTCAGATGTGGGGGGGACACAGCAGGCTTGTGTGCATCTGGGGTGGGGGGTGTTATATAAAGTTACAGACCCCTTGACGCGTCACGTGCCCAAGCTCCCACCCCCCAGCTTTTGACTTGGGGGCAAGAAGACGGTACAGCCCCACTGAGCACCATTGTTATTATCTGTCTGTCCCTAGACCAGACCTAAGGTGGGTCAGATGCAATAAAGTTCTGAAATCTGCATTTTTTGAACTGTCACAAATCAAATAAAGGTTTAACCAATCACAAACTGTTCTTTAAGGACTCTGCTATCAGTCTAATATAATCTAGTTAAGCTCTGAATAATCTAAGTATTGTAGTTTTTAGCAGAGCCAGTTCTAATGTGGTCTACAGGTGAAACTCAAAAATGAGAATCTGGTGTAAAAGTCCACTTATGTCAGTAATCCAGCTCAGACTGAGAGACCATCTAAAGGCTCAGGAACCCTCTGCAGGTGTTCTGGATTCATCAGGTGATTAGAGTGTGACACTTTGAGTCTAGAATATTGAACCTTTTCACTATATTTTAATTGAGATTCTGAATGTGATGTCATCAGTTGTAGCCAGAATCATCACAATTATAACAAATAAAGGCTGAAATATCTGGCTTTGAATGTAATGAGTCTGTCTCATAGATTATTTTCACCTTTTAGGTTGAATTACTGCCACTCAGGTGTTCTTGTGCCTTTGATGAGCCTCAAGCTTCACTCAGCAGAAGCAGCTGGGTTAGGGTTAAGTTCAGACTTCAGCATCAACCCTGTTATGACCAGAAATCTATCAGACAAGCAGATTAAGATTTGTTTTGCTCTCAATGGGAAATGATCAAATGAAATTGATGTAAATATGACTACTACAACTAACTATAGGATACTATTGGACTGAAAGGCTGTGAACCAGAGACAACAGGACAGAAGTGAAGGTTTGTGCATTTAACAAAACATTTAATAATTAATCAGAGCTGCTGTAAAATATTCTCCAGTCCACATCCAGACAGAATCATCGTCTCTTCTGTCTCATGATCAGCAGGAGCTGGGATGTTTATGCTCACAAAGTTTTGCTTTTTTTATCAACATTCCCACATTCAAGTGCAGCTCACTCCTCCTCTTGTTCTGACTTTTTTTCTTGTGCTTATTCTCATCCGTTTGGATGCATCTTCATCCACCTCCATGTTTCCAGCTGCCTGTCGGCGCATCTGACCACTGGTTGTTCAGATGCTGCTGCTGTCAATCATTGCGGGAGCGTGCACGGTGTCAGATACCTCATCTCTTTGTTCTCTCCTCCTGCCTGGGCGAACGGTAGCTGACGGTGCTGTGTGCGCGGCGCGCAACAGCGATGCGCATTTGGAGAGAATGAGTACTCGTGCGCAAAACGAGGACCCTCATGGAGCGCGTGTTCTGCGTATCGGGAGAGGCCCACTTAAAGCTCTGGATTTGCTCAAATAAGATGTTTGAGCTCAACAAGGTTATAGTTCTCTTGTGGTGTGAGCAGAGCGCGCTGGGAGTGCAGCTTGTAATGAGCGCGCGCGATTTTATCAGTTCGGAGGAGCGGAGCAGCTGGAGAATCATATCAATTATGGAACGTACGAGAATCTTTGACGTAACACAGAGGTGCGGGTTTCAGTGATCAACAGGAAAGGGAGGGGAGAGGGGGAAAGAGCGAAACATGGAGGGACCAGACTGTTAGTAACGTTTTGAGCAAAACTGCTTAGAAAAAGGGTGTTAAAACACCCACATCCCCCACGGGTGCGACGCCCATGTGCTCAACCAAATCCATTTAATGGAGCGTAATATTGTTTTTGGACGGAAAAAAGTGCAGGGGACCAAAACTGCCTTTTGAAAAAGTGGGGGGGACATGTCCCCCCCGTCCCCCCCCAAAATTACGTCCCAGGACCCAAGCAAGGGCCCACAAAATATAAATTAAAACAAATAAAAGCAGGAGATAAAACCAAAAATGATAGAAAAAAAGAGATTAAAAATGAATAAGAACTGGCTAAAATATCTAAAAATCTTGCTAACTCACGTGCTGAAGAAACGCCACAGTATAAAAGTGGGTCTTCATCCAATATATAAATTATATAATAATTTATAATAATATATATAATATAAATTTCAAAGAGCCTTTCTGGTCTTGTTTTAATTAAGTAAGTAAATAAATAAAGTAGAGTTTGATCTGTGTGTAATAAAAACATGCTTAAAAACTGGAAAATTTATATGAAATTCATAATTAGCCTTTCGCCAGCCCCGCCCCCAGAACGGCTATTGTCCAATCACACATCATAGCAACCGTTAGAGCTGCCTGCAGCTCAGATCATCTGACAGCTCACAGGGACACCGCATCGCCGCCATCGCTCCTCGGATTCACGCGTCCCCGGACGCCGGACCTTCTCCCAAACTCCCAACTCCTTGTTCCCTGCTACACTTCGCTCAGCGGAGCTGACACTAATATATCCCTCCACTAGATACTGTAACCCTTTTGCCTCGATCTGGATGATATTGAGGAGAAATTGCTCCAAAAAATGTCGCTGACACGCATCTGTCTACTTCTTTCCATCGCGGAAATCTGCGGAGCTGCAGTATTTGATCCACTTATTGTCGGAGTTGGCAACAGTAACTAAGGGGGGCGGGGCTCGGCGAAAGGTCAATTAAATTATTCAATACAGCAAAAAATGTGATATGATCCATTTTAATGAACTTCAATTTAAATATTAACTATTTGTATCATATTAAATTAAACTTTAAACTTGGCACTCTTTATTAAGAGAGCTTTAAGAACAATTGAGAACTGCTATAAAAAAGTGGGAATGTCCTTTATGTGGTATGATTTATTAAAAGTACCCAATTAGATTTCAACAATAAAAATAGAAAAATTTTTTTAATGAAACATGGATTAATTTATTTTGATCTAATTGGCTCTAAAAATCCTGAGACACCTCAAGTCAGATACGTCAAGCCTGAGCAGCGTGTACAAGCAGCCATTTAGGATTACATATGTCAACATATCAAAGAGCTTCTGTGGTGCTGCTGACGAAGCACCGGACAGAAAAATGTTTTCTGAATGAGTTTTTTTTTATATGAGGGTTTCAGAAATTAGGCGTACAGTCGTTCCACGAGACATAATGGCACATTTTTGTATACTCTGAATCTCATCTTGGAATAAACTCATCAAATATGCTCGGGTGAAATCATATGTCAAATAACTCCGAGCTAGGCCGGGGTGTGAGGGGAATTTTAACGTGCTAGTCAAGACTTGAGCTCCCCACATCCCTGCTCAGGGACATCCTTGGCTTCTTCTCCTCCTCCGTCTCCCCCAGCCTGTTTTACATTTATCTTCTCCTCGTTCCTCCCAACCCACTTCACTGTCTTGGCTTGCTGTCTGTTCTCACTGCCTATCTTGTTCCACATAGAGGAAAAGTTGGCAAAACAAGGCCTGCCAAGAGACCCCAGCACTGCAGGAAAGGTACACATAACAATGAGGAAAAACAAGCGAAAATAAACAAGAGTATGAGGGCAGACGAACATGAAATTGTTGATTCACAGCAATGGACAGTGTCACATGTGATCAAAAACCGGGGCTCACGTGTTTATTGGTGTTTTGTTATGGAAAGGCATCGCTCAATCCTCAGAGAGCCACCGCCGCCTGGGGGACTGACTGAGCTGAATGAATTCAAAAACATATTTGCACCGGTTGTATTGCAAGGCCCGTGCGCTGTTCGGAAAGTTTAAACAGCCTCTAAAAAACTTTGAAAAGCCGTGCGACAAGAATATATACCGGGGTCTCCCGGAGGAACGGGATGTGAGGGAGCATATGCCCGGTGAGATGAGCGCTTGAAACGAGGGTGCCAGCTTCTCCCACGACAAACACCCCAACCGCACCCACGCGCTACCCTCGTCTCGTCTCCTCTCCCCGCTTTCATTCGGGCAAACAACAGCGCGGCTGGCTCTGCTGCTGTATGAAATATTCATGGCGGAGATAAAGGGGATGTAGCTGAAAGTCTGTGTATACCTTTCTGTGAGCCGTCTGCACCGGTGGGACGCTCTGAGCCGGTTAGGTGTTCAGGGCTGCTTGTTTGTGCGCTCCTGAGGAGGAAGCAAAATCAGTGGATTAGAACCAGCAGTGCAGCACAAGGGGAAAATAGTTAACACCATGTAAGCATGAAGGCCTTCAGAACTGAGGAACTCTTAAAAGTTAGTTTCACAATTCAGAAATTCAACAGAGCAGAGCGTGAATGGGATTCATTTCTTTATATTCTGCTTCCAAGCAGCGATTCTTTATTTCTTTAAAGTGGTCTTCATCGACACTTCTGATTTTCTGAAGGTCTTTTCAAGTTTTATTAGGGTTTAGCTGCTTTCTTGCCCATATTCTGTCCAGTTTCAGTATTTGGTTATGGCATTAAATACTGTAGTACAGTTTGAGCAAAAAGAAAACAAGCAGGTTAAGGGCAACAGAATCAAAGTCAGGCCTTAAAAAATACATACAGGTCCTTCTCAAAAAATTAGCATATTGTGATAAAGTTCATTATTTTCTGTAATGTACTGATAAACATTAGACTTTCATATATTTTAGATTCATTACACACAACAGAAGTAGTTCAAGCCGTTTATTGGTTTTAATATTGATGATTTTGGCATACAGCTCATGAAAACCCAAAATTCCTATCTCAAAAAATTAGCATATTATGAAAAGGTTCTCTAAACGAGCTATTAACCTAATCATCTGAATCAACTAATGAACTCTAAACACCTGCAAAAGATTCCTGAGGCTTTAAAAACTCCCAGCCTGGTTCATTACTCAAAACCGCAATCATGGGTAAGACTGGCGACCTGATTTACCTCGGAGAACATACAACTGCACATAACATCAATTTTAGATGCATCCTTACAAGTTTATCTTGTAAAATAAACACGTTTCTACCACAGCTACTGTTGTTATTACAAGAAGCTGCTATGTTGAACCTCAAAGTTGGATTCAAAAACATTCTCTGACTTAGGGGGGTGTTCCAGTTCATTATTTCTACTCGGAAGTTAGAATTTCCGAGATTTTTTTGTTACTCTGCCATATCTTTGATACTTACCTGGAATGTATGATAGCTCACCTGTTCTACCTGAATACATTTTTGAAAAACTATGATGATTTTCTGGGATTTTTTTTACACACAACAATTATCTATTCTTTTATTCATTCTTGTCTCTGATATGTAACTAATATTACAAAAAAGACTAAAACTATAACTGAAACTAATAAAAACTAAACTGAAACTAAGCATTTTCAAAAAATAAAAACTAAACTAAAACTAAAAAACAAGTTGTAAAAACGTATTAAAACTAAATAGAATTAAAAATTTTACGTAAAAACTAAATGAAAATAAAAACTAATAAAAAATGCAAAACTATTAAAACCTTGCAGTAAAGCAGCACTGGCCTGTTGCTCAGTGGTCCAAAGTACTTTTTTCAGATGAAAGCAAATTTTGCATGTCATTTGGAAATCAAGGTGCCAGAGTCTGGAGGAAGACTGGGCAGAGGGAAATGCCAAAATGCCTGAAGTCCAGTGTCAAGTACCCACAGTCAGTGATGGTCTGGGGTGCCAAGTCAGCTGCTGGTGTTGGTCCACTGTGTTTTATCAAGGGCAGGGTCAATGCAGCTAGCTATCAGGAGATGTTGGAGCACTTCATGCTTCCATCTGCTGAAAAGCTTTATGGAGATGAAGATTTCATTTTTCAGCACGACCTGGCACCTGCTCACAGTGCCACAACCACTGGTAAATGGTTTACTGACCATGGTATTACTGGGCTCAATTGGCCTGCCAACTCTCCTGACCTGAACCCCATAGAGAATCTGTGGGATATTGTGAAGAGAAAGTTGAGAGACGCAAGACCCAACACTCTGGATGAGCTTAAGGCCGCTATCGAAGCATCCTGGGCCTCCATAACACCTCAGCAGTGCCACAGGCTGATTGCCTCCAGGCCACGCCGCATTGAAGCAGTCATTTCTGCAAAAGGATTCCCGACCAACTATTGAGTGCATAACTGAACATAATTTTTTAAAGGGAGACAACATGATATATTGCGATACTAAAAGCCAGACAATATTTGCACTTTATAAAACTGAATTTAATTGGAAAACTCAGGAAAACAGTAAATGGTTGCAAGTAAATACTCAATTAAAAATTGATACACTGCTTTTAAATATAGATTTGGTATAACACAAAATATGATGACATTTCAGTGTATTGATATATTCTTACATCTCTACTAGCTATAGGTAGTTAATTGGTATTTTAGCTAAATATCCAATGTAAAAGTTGTCGGTTTGATGTCGACACCTCAAATCCCCTTGAGTTTAGGACCCTTTTTATGCATGGGCGATTCATAAGTCAAAGCTGAGTAACATTCCTTTCAAAATGGTTCAGTACTAAACTGAAAAAAATGTAAAGCCTTCACAAAGTGAAGAACTGTTGACTAAAAACACTTTAGACAAAGTCTGGCTAATTGGAAGCAAAATATAAAAAAACTGATTGATGAATCATTTATATTTATATATTTTTTTTACATTTTAATGTATATATTGGATCGATGGTGGCAGAGGAGTTCAGTGCCTGCCCCATAACTGTATAAGACAGCCTTGCCTCTTTCAGTGTGCCCCAGGGCAGCTGTGGCTACAGTGTAGTTCATCACCACCAGTGTGTGAAGGTGTGTGAATGGGTGAAAGACTGTTGGAAAGCTCCTTAGCGGGTCATAACGTCTGCCTGTGCATTAGGCAGGGGTGTTAACTCTCGCACTTTGAGCATAAAACACCTAATTTTAGTTTTATCTCTCTCTTCTTCTCTCAATAAAACCATAGTTCTCATGCTATAAAAAGTTAGAGACTGCAATTAAAGTTCAACACAATAAATTTAGTTTCACCCATATGACATCGGTTCACCTTAGCACAGTCGGTTATGACAGGTTATCTATTTCAAAATGCAGACTACACTCAACAAGACACCAGATCAGTGATTTCACTTCCTACCTTTTTTTTTAATAAGGCTATACTGGATAAACTAGAGTTGATAATGGTTATACGATAACTGGAATTTATTTGTAAAAAGTTGATCAGAATTCAGTTTTACCTTACAAATGTATTTATGTGAAATATTACTAGGACCTCACTAATTGGTAAATGATTGGTTAGGGTGACCTATTCATCGCTATGGAAATGAGTCAATGGGGCAGTCTGTCAAACACCACTGAAGAAACAAATGTATCCTTTTTGAAACAAAGGACATAAGTACCTCTATCTGCTCATGTTTCAAAGAAAAGCAAAAGCCTAAATCACTCAAAGTTGACGCCAAAGCCGTTTCAAATGAACACCGCTCCTGAGCCGATGCCATCTTTGTAGTTTTTCTCTGCCTAAGCTCTAATGTTAAGCCCGCCCAATAAACATAGAGCGCTATGAATGGCAAGACACTAAACTGTTCAGACCAATGGTAGACCTGCTGAGTGAAATCTTTTGCGGCAGTTGATTTGTGAATTGCTGAAAAATCTTTGAGATTAGAGTGGTTTTAAAACGATGGTATACCACTTTGGTCTTGGGCTCATTCAGACTAGCTGTTAGCTCCTCAATCCAGTCAGAACTAATCTGTTTCCCCAGAATTAGGTTCTTTAAAGAATTATTTACCACCTTTCCAAAGAATGTCACTTCAAACTATCTGAATTATCCCTCTAGGCCACTGAAGTTAATATAAAAAGACAAATAAATACCAAACAACCCTCTAGTCTATAAAGAGAATATAACATACTCCACCAGAACACCTACCCTCATGTTTTGTGTTAAAAACATAAAATTATAAATGTAATCAAAAAGAAGTACCTGTCCTGAAAGGAAGCAGTGGTCTGATTTGGGATTTCAGGAACAGGCCGGTGCCTCAATCGGTAGGACCGAGAAAGTTTTGGACATGCACTCCGTTTTAAACAAGGCTGTGACTCATATATTGAATTGTCCACCATTTGACAATTGAAACCCTCCTGGTCCTCAGTTAGCTCTGGGAGGTGCTCTTCTGAAGAAACCTCAATATCTGAGGGTACGTCAGAGTTGGATGGGGATTCGCTGCTGCTGGAGCACCTGGGGGCAGGGATAGTGGTCTGTGCAGAGGCAGGTGTCTGGACTGATTGGAGGTTACGAGGAGCTGGTACAGGTGTAAGAACATTTCGGCTCTCTGGTAGCTTCTCCTCATCTGTTGCCATCCCTGCTCCGGCAGGCAAAGTGTGACTGCCATGGAAATTATACTCCATCTTCTCCTTTGTTTGGTTGTGCGAATATGACATCCCCCTATATTTGTCCTTCAGGAAGACATGCCTGGGGTACAGCGCTGGCTTCTTTTCACCCATCTGGCCCTCTACGTCTTCCTCAACTTCACCTTCTTCATCACTCTTCTGCTTCAGGCCCTGATCTTCCAAACTCCGAAGGATGCGTCTGCGGTGACCAGTTGGCAGAACTTTAAGCTGCAGGAGTCGCTCATCTGTGAGGTCTTTGCAGTCCTCTAGAGAATGGTATCCACTCTGCTGGAAGAAGGAGGTGTATTGGGCGAGGCGGAGGGTCGAAAGCCACTCCAAGAGCTCTGGAGGCTCCAACATGGTGCTCTAATCCCACGTCTGACACATCAGGAAGAGTTGGAGAAAATGAAGAAGAGCGGCTTCACGCTGTGGGCACAAACACAAGAACAAGAGATTTTATTATGTGAAAATGTTTAAAATGAGCTTTTCATATAAATACCAACCTATGAAGAATAAAGCTCAGCTCAGTAAATCCAGCGGTTTCATTTCACGATACGATCATTGAACTTGTGTGTCTTTGTGGGCTAAATAAAGAAACTAACAGTAAAAATGTGGTTTTGGCTCCAGGACGTTGTCACAAAGAATAGTTTTGAGACACCATCTTGCTCAACCGCAGTTTTCTGTGTCATTTTCACCTAGCTGTGGTTAAAAAAAAACAGAAAGAGTTCCCAGCTTATTTCTTCATAGCAGATTTCCTTATAGATAATAAACCTTGCTTCTTGATATGATTTAATAACAATAACTTAAGCAAAGGTCCTTGACCAAGGAATTAGCAAGAAACGGTAACAGCTGTGAGGGAATAGCAACGAGCATCACAAGTTACTATCTAGAAAGTATTTACTTCAATCAAAATATCGTAAAAAACTTTCTTCTACCGACCTATCTCACAGCACCCGTCCACAACCAGCCTTACAAGTTTGACCTAAAATGAGTTGTAGATATGCTCACTCACTGTTTATCTCTGACTTTTTACATACATGAAACTCACAGGAAGATGCAAAAATAAAAATGAAAAAAAACACCAGCCTCTTAATATACCCACTTCTCTTTTGGACTGCCAATCTGCAGCACACAGGGGACCTGAAGAGTTACTTCTGCTTACAAGAAACACGATCATCTGGTGTGTGTGTGTGTGTGTGTGTGTGTGTGTGTGTGTGTGTGTGTGTGTGTGTGTGTGTGTGTGTGTGTGTGTGTGTGTGTGTGTGTGTATTTGCAACACATGTAGAGCACAGAGGATAAGTGTGAACAGATACTGGCTTCCAGCTGTTTAACTTATGACATCAAAAGAGAGCATACCTCCAGCCTGACTGAAGACCGTCAACAGGAACGCCTTTTAGTCAGTTTTAAACTATTATGTAATGCTCAGAAATGATGGGAGAAATGTCTGTTTTTGTCAAATACTTCAAATAATATTACGCAAGATCTCAATTTTTCACAATTTCTTAGAACTTAGATTAATACTAGTGCATTACTCATTCACTACATTGTCAGAAATTAGCTCAACTTCTGTAAAACAGACTGACCAAACAAGCTAGCACACCAAAAAGGTCGGTGGCCAATCAATCGGTGCATCCCGAGTCAGTATAGGTTGTGTAGTATCTGGGCAGTCTTTACGAGTACTAGTACAAGGAGACACGCATGGTATTGGGCCGATACCGATACTGGTATTAGTATCGCTGCATCCCTATTAAAGTCAACAGCCTACAAAGTAGTGACTTTCTCTGCTTGGATATTTTCAAAATTCTGCCTATTTTGTGCAGAACTCTCAAGCCCCTCCCCTTTAGTGTACAAGCTACTTTTAAGACGTTTTTGTGCAGTTAACAAGGGTAGTCATCTTGAATTGCTTTGACTATAAAAGCTGTCCAAAGATGCACATACAACAATTACTTTCTGAGAATCTCATGAAAACCCATCACGTGGTTCATGAGATGTCTTGCTAGCAAACATGCACACATGAGCAATGAAATGATAAGGCACTTTTTGTAAGTGACAAATGAACCACAAGTCCATACGGCAGTGATAAGGAACACTGGTTTGTAAAACACAAACTATAGACCACATAATCTGCAAACGTTAAAAACAGGACATGGAAGGTTTGATGCGCAGCTGCTGCCAATCGCTCAAACCCACAGATGAATAGTACAGAGGAAACCCCAACCAGCTGGTTGCACATGACTATGAAGACATGGGAAGCTGCATGGTGGTAGTACTGCGAGAAGGTCACAGGTTCAAAATCATGTTCTATCCATGCATGCAAGGGTTTGCTCAAGGTTCACTGGCTTCCTCCCACAGACAGAAATGTGCATGTTAGGATGATTTATTGTACCGATATCTTGAAATTTTATAAGTTGCTTTTAGCAAAAGACACTGCTAAATAAATAAACACAAACACAAGCCGCTTGTCTGTGCTTCTGATGCAACAAAAACACATAAATGAATGCAATTTACAAATTAGGACACCAGAACAATATAGTTTCCTCCATACAGACACTGTAGCTGCAGCTCAAGGGAGAGGTAGGTGTTTGTGTGTGTGTGTGTGTGCGCGTGCGCGCGCGCGAGAGAGAGAGAGAGCGAGAGAGAGAGAGAGAGAGAGAGAGAGAGAGAGAGAGAGAGAGAGAGAGAGAGAGAGAGAGATCCAGGCAGTACTTTTTTCTCCAAGTTGCAGCAAACACGCGCGCGCGCACATTCCAGCTGTGAGTCACACACCATGCACGTCCATGCAGGCACACCAACACTACTACCTCATATTTCTGCGCATCCCTTGTACAAAGTCCAGTTCCTGGTTTCAGAATCATTTACCTGTTCATGCTTCGCCACAATCCCGCCCACACTTTAATACTCCACATTTCTAAACCGAATTGTTTCCATTTTTGTTGAAATAACTCAAATTTCACCACTTTTGTGGTGTTTTAGGAGTCAATTCAGTCGTAAGGACGAAGGTTTTCATTGAAAGCAGACACACACGTGTGTGTTTTCACTTTTGCCTGCAGCACCACAAACACACACCAAACAGCGTTAATTAATTCTGTTTACGTCACTAATTTTCCCAGCTGGGACGCACTTTTTAAAAAATAACCCAGTGTGTTTAATTATGGTCTCGTGCGCGCGCGAGTCGGCGTCAGCTAGGTAAACGCGCGGCTTGTTGACATAAACCGGGTTTTACGGCTTACCTGGAGACTTTAAACCGGAAGAAACCTTTTATCCTCACATTCACCCAGTCGCCTCACAAATATAAGCTTTTAAATGTCAGCATGGGCGACTTTCTACATCACTACCGGGCCGTTTCCGTCGCTGGGCTCCAGTTCTCCACGCCCATTCGAGCAGCGCTCCTTCTCAATTATTATTACACGTATAATAATAAAAGGTTCTTGTTGCGTTATCGTTCACTCACCAGCTGTCACACTGCACGGAGGCGTCTGAGTGTCCTTTTTTACAAACTTTACACCGATTCTGAGTGGATTAATAGCCTAAAGTTCACAGTGAAGTTTTACTGACAGTAGGTGCATGTCTCTGCTTGATCCAGGAGCTCCGGGCCATGCATTCAACACAGGCAGGAATGCAGCTGGGAGAGCCCTGAGCAAACATTTTGTTTCATTTTCACTGAAAGATAAAAATGCCGATTTTTTTAATGATTCATCACTCTTTTGCAACAGATTTATCCTAAAATAACAATAAGTAACTCATTTGTTTTGATAAAATCAGTGGAAATGGGTGTGAAAGTAGGGTTTATTGGGAAAGATGAGAGCAGTCAGTATCTTACCTGCTGTAGATAACTCTGTGAAGAGCCTCAGTTTGAAGAAATAGACTTGTTTTGACCAGAAAAGTTAGCTAATGGCTAGCTCAAAACCTACAGTGGATTGTTGCATTCTTGAAATAATATTTAAGTTATTTTAAACAAGTATATTCATTATAAGTCAATGGAAAACACAATATAAAGAAGAAAAAAACTATTGTTAGCTTACAATAGCAGAAAATAATGTGATATTTCCAGCCAATACACATATGTGGGGCCCAGATTGATAGATCTGATATTTGGGGCCCACTTGGGTTACCCACATGGAGCACCAGCTACTTTTCCATGGTGGCCCCAAGTGAGTGGAACATACTATAAATGCTAAGGCTACTTGTTGCCACTTTTTTTTTTTGCTCAAGAAACAACTATAGATCTTAATGTAAATAAACCTGTAAAAAAAAATTGTGAGATAAAGGTAATGGGTGCATATAACTGATATAGACGTATGCATCACAACAATAATGCATACCTTTTTATTTGCTACAATGCTCCTTTGCGTACCAGTGTTACATCAGTATTCCCATTGGTTCCAACGTTCATTTGTTTCCCCAACTGCTCAGTAACGCCCAAGCAGGAAATAAATAAACAAATGCACTTGTTCTCAGCTTGTACCACAAGGAAGCTACGGCCAACATGAAAGCTCAAACATTGTGTTTGGGCAAACTTGATGCTGACACATTCCCCATTTGAGCTTGAGTATTAACATCACTACCTGGCGATTTGTTTAAAAAATGAGCCTTTGCATCAATCAATGTTGTTTTAGTGGCCTATCAGTTAGCCTGTCAATCTGGACATAATTCATGTCCATTTCTCCAAACAGAGGTTGTTCATAGAGCTATCTTAAACAGGGAATATATTAATTATTCCTAATCTTTTCACTGAACTCTAATTCAGAAGATTTTAGACTGTACCTTTAAGGGACATGTGGTATTTTTATGATGCTGATAAATAATTTTATTCAGTGGAAATACAAAATGATTAAAGTAAAGTTGAAAAACTTAATCTGGATAAGTTGAAACCATATTTACTTATTACTTTTGTCATTTGTTTGGATGATCTGAGTGACAACCAACTATAAAAAAACAGACTGAAGTTAAAATACAGGAACAGTCTTGTGACACTCATCTGTTTAGCAAGGCCAGTTACAAAACTCACCATTCATTCCTTAAAACGTAAAGAGAGACTTGTACTCCAATATACCTGTAAGTGAAACAACTTAGTGTTATTGGATTTATTCTTATTCATCATAAAGATGTTTTGTTGTGAGTTGTTACATTTAAAGAATTGAAGTCATGTTTTGGGTTTTTGTTCTCAGGAGGTTTTGCAGGATCCGCCACTAGATGGAGCCAGAGTACAGCACTTCTGTGGACCTGCATCATAAATGCACCATCACTTATTTATAGCAACCACATGTAGAAACTGTAAAGTCATACTTTATGAATTTATTTATGCTGTTAGTAAAGACTATAAATGTTAAAGACATAAAAAAAAATTAAATTTTGTTTTCAAGACACTGATCTTAGTTTATTGCACACAGTCCCTACTAATTTACTCAACCATATAACACTTTTTACACACTGCAAGCATAAAAACTACATTTTTTAATCAAGTTGGTTGAACAAAGTTTTTAGTTTTTTACAATAACTCAAAACAAATCAGCCAGGAACACTTTTTAAAACCTTAAAAAATAGATAAAGTGTTAGAAAAACCACATGAAGTGGGTTTCTATGGGGATTTTATGAGTTTTTACCATCGTACGTTTTGTAGATTGCTTAAACCTCAGTTTGGAGAAATAAAAATTAATTCAGACAGAGACAAATGAGCTAACAGTTAATCCCAAATGTCTAAACTCTAAGCTCAAAAATGTCGTTTTCACCCAATTTTAAACCACAAAACTGCTCTTTATTTCACATAAACACTCCTATTCTAGTAGAAATACAACGTCTGAGCAGGATTCTTATATATCTTCAGAATATTTCATCTGTAAATAACAGTAATAAAGAATTCTAGGTGAAAGAATCACCTCAGTAGCACGTTTTACTGCAGGGATCCTCATGAGTGCAGCTTTGGCTCAGCAGCGTTCAGTGACATCAAAATGACAGCAGGAAGCCAGCCTTCAATCTGAAAGATTATTTACAAGAAAATGCACACAGATCCTCCTCACAGCACAAAGTGTGAGGGCAGTCTCCTGATCTCCACATTTCTCTGGGGTCTGACGGTGTCCAGCGCTGCAGAAACCTTCGTGGTGGATCGGTGCGTGGGAGCAGAGGAGAGTGCAGTCCAGCAGAAACTGAGAAGGAAGATGAAAGGAGGAGTGAAAGAGCAGAAAGCATGCAAGCAGAAAGTTGTGGGAGAACTGAGGGAGCTGAGTTTTTTTTATTCAGACAGTGTTACAGATTAGAGGGAAGTTGGCAGAGAATGTTCCTTCCTGCTCAAGAAGTGTCCACCAGAGGGCGCTGAGAACCAGCATCTTTCTAAGGATGTGTCATGGAAACCTTTACGTGTGGTTAAATTGATTATTTCTCATTAGTTATTAATTGTGTGCATCTGTGAGATGAAGCTTTCAGAACATTTTGTGTTTTTTATTTAGTTTCATCTTTTTTGATCAAGTGAATTGCGCTGCTTTTGAGATTCTCTTTAGAATTTCAGTTTAAAGGAAACATATCAAGACTTTTTTTCTTAAGTTGTAATAGTTCTGTGGTTGATACAAAACATGTTCATGAAGTTTATTGCACAAAATCCCTCTCAAAAAATGCAATTTCAGCTGTTCTATTATTGACATTTTCAGAACCTTCCAGAATGAGCCGTTTCAGGGCTCTGTCACTTTAAGAAAACAAGCTGGAGCTGGCCACGCCCACCCATGTCCTCACTCAGGCTACTATAAGCTGAGAAGCTCCGATATCTGGGAGAGGTGAGGAGGGGTTTGTGTTAATCTCCCTATTTGTGACATCACAAATGGGGACTTTTTAAAACTGCTTGTTTTAGGCACAAAATTCCTAAAACCAAATACTGATAGAAAATGGATGGACAAGTTTGGAGTGCTTATAGAGGCAGTAGAGACCCACATGGCAGCACGAAAGGATACAAAAGGTGAGTTTGCATAACACATTTCCTTTAAATACTTATTTTTAAGGAAACTCTTATTTTGAAAAGGCAAAATACAAAATTTATCATTTTCTAGTTTATGTTGCAGTTCATGATATAATGACTCATTATCAGGCTTTCATTACTAACCGCTGTTTTTGTTGTTAAGGCTTTAACTCAGTCATCGCATTAACTATCATCACAAACTAGACAAAGCAGAGAACCTGTTAGGGATTTTGTCAATTACCCCAACCGGAACTGAGGAAATAAGAGAGACAATAAACCACACAGAATCGTTTGCAAAGGATTGACAGACCAACTCAGGACAGAGTACAGTCTGCCCAGAGCGGCTGCCAACACAGTTTATTTAAAGTAAGAGATAAGGTAGTGGGTGTGTTCAAGTGTGTGTGTGTGGGAGTGTGTGAGTGTGTGTGTGTGATACAGAATGAAAATAGAGAAGCATAGAAATTCTTTGACATAATCCCTCCTGTTTATGGTATTTATACATAACATGCATGAAATAGCATCCACTTTCATAACTTGTCACCATTTTCTATGAAAGCTTCATCAATCATGACTTTAGGGAAG
>SSNS01000335.1:4529-20099 GCA_006937985.1 Aphyosemion australe
TTCCTAAGGGTGTGTGTGTGTGTGTGTGTGTGTGTGTGTGTGTGTGAAGCCATGTTTGTCATCTTCCTATGAGGTCGGTTCTGTGTGTTTTTGAGCAAACATCACGACCAAGGCAGTTCAGGGTGTTTACTTTTCATTCTGATGTTTTTAGGCCATGTTTCTAGAAGGAATAAAGGTTTGTATGAATTACTACCCAGACTTTTTGTTTGGATTGGTTTCCATGGACACCAATGGCATTACGAATGGTTAGCTTTGACATTTGTTCCCCCATTTGCCAGCTTTGTTTACCTTTTTGTTTGGAACGGTAGATTCCTGAGAGTTTTGTCAAGCCCAGATGAAACACGTTCCAGGGCTTTACCACGGTCACCGAACTGGGTTTTGATGTTTGGACATGGTGACGAATATCTGCTATAAACCTCAATTAAACTTAAAACAAAACTTCTTACAGCCAGTTAGTTTGATCAAAGCAGAGTGTTTTCATTTGCCATTGAAGGCATGTGGGATGTTAATTAGCTGCCTAGATTTAACATCAAACATGTTCTTAGCAGAAAAATAGAACATCATCTGCATAACGAGACACACGCGGCTCTTAATCCAGTTCATAAGCTAAAAGAGTTGTTTTACATATAAAGCTTAGTACCCAGTCTCAGTAACGCACAAAATCAATAATATAATATAAAATGATCAAGCGTAGGTGTGACTTTAGAAACCGGTTCATGACGGTGTCTCCTAACATCTGCTGCTCCATGTCTTAACCACGGTCTAGTCCTGCACTCGACCTCTTCCGTCGTAGACAGCCGTAACATAATAACCAGACTGTATAAAGAATAGCAGGGTTCCGTTTATCATTTAAAATGTTTTTATGTGGCGTTCCGATGTTTGTGCGAAAAAATCTAATTTGTTGGTAAATAAAGTAAAACTTTCATCTGTAGTTGATCTTCAGCTCTTTGAAAATGCGACTTACAGTTTGGGTTCATCAGAAGCAAACACAGAAGAAGACGCAGTAATTGTTGTTGTGATGGCGCGCCGCCGTGGCCTTTTAAGCGTGGAGTCTGACTCGTGTAGATGGGAGCGGCTACAGTAGCAGGTAATCATCTCCACGCTCGGCTGCTTTCAGAGCGAAAGGCCAAACACCTTCTGCGACTGCAGAAGTGTTAAGGCCACCGATGTTCTCGCCGCCGCCATGTAAACACTCACTGCTCTGTGTCACAGGAGGATGCCATCCGCTCAGCGGGCGATCCAATTACCTGAGCAGCAATTGGAGGGTGGGGTGGGGGGGTGGTTAGCACACACATCGGTACCCAGGAGACAGACAGACTCCTGCTTTTCCCTGGTGACTTTCCTTTCACACACTTTAGCATTCAGAGCTGCAGCTCAGTTATGCACCTGCTCAGTCAACCTTAAAGTCCCCACTGGCCCTGTGTGTGTGTGTGTGTGTGTGTGTGTTTGGGTGTCTAGAAATTTCTGAGTCTCTAACTCAGAAACAAGCTGCCTTTTTGATTTTTTACTTACAAATATCTAAGAAGAAAATAATACATATATCTATATATATGTATATATATATCTATATATACATATATATATGTATATATAGATATATGTATTAACCAATGAAATCTACGTCTGGCTTTTAAAGACAGCCAGGTCAAGCTTTCATACATACAATAATGATGTGTTGTAAACGAGCAGCGCAAAACAAAACAACAAATACTATTATACACAGCATCAGGAGGATGAAGACAGGACACCGTGGTGTTTGGGAGATTATATCTGCATCAGCTAAGATAGGAAATAAAAGTTGTTTGATAGGGCTGTAGCAATATTGGCAATATGGCGATATCGTCGTAGTAAAATGGCCACAATATCGTCGTGGTCTTGTCACGATATCGTACAGTACGTCTTGATAATATACACTTATATACTTAAATAACACTTTTCAGTCTGCTCCACCGGAGCATAGCAAAGTAAACTACATAGACCATGATCCTTTGCTTCAGCGTCATTGACCAGTTCGCCAATGGGAGTGCGTGCAGCCCACACAGCAAAGATAAACAAACATGGAGGATGGAGGCTACAGCGGTGAACGCAGCACGGAGGATATAGTCAAAGTATTTTAGGTTGTGAGTCTTATTAACGTGAGCCTTCCCACAATATCGCACTAAATATCGTATCGTGAGCTCTGGATAATGTTACACCCCATTGTTTAGCAATATGATTTCTCACCTTAAAATTAAAACAATTAATCGATTGATACAACATTTTTAATTGATAATTCACATTTTTATTATCGACTGGATGTGAGTTTTTAAAGAAAAATGCAACTCGAGCCAGACCCCTAGGTGTTTGACTTTTTCAACACTTTTCACTCTTGAAGAGTCTTAAAAGACTAAGTTTAAAGATCCCATGGCACCTGAAGCAGACTTATGGCTATGAAAAAGTATTGAGTAGGATTTGGTTTTATTAGGAATAAGTCTATTATGGACTGACCAATGTTGTAAGGTGTCAAAATTAGACTGAAGACACTCCTGGATATCTAATACGGTGGGTTTATAACAATACAAAATAGTGTCATCAGCGTACAGGTGAACATGTATATAAGGCTGGAGAGTGAAGACATCGATGGTGTTCGTGGTCATCGGGGCACTCGGGGCAGTGACCCCCAAACTGGAGGAGTGGCTAAAGCAGATCCCAGAACAACATCAGACATCTCAGTCCAGAAAAGAGCAGTTCTAGGAACAGCTGAAGAACCCTCAAGCTCCCAGGCCTCTGGTAGAGGACCCGAGCTTGGAAGGATGAGACCACCCACGGAGGGTGAGATGGGACTTATATATATGTGTGTATATATATTTATATAGCAGCAGCCAACAAACATAATGCACCATAATGTGCAGCTGAAATAGAAAAGGGTGTTTTGTGACAGAAGATTTTCAGAAAGTTTTACTGTTGCTGCTTCTTGTTTGAGTGGACTTGTCTCTGCAGCAGGAGTCCAGTTGTTAAGATCTCTGTCGGTGTTTGATAGTTTCACACCAGACCTGAAACGTTGCCGTGTCTTGATAGACTTGGTCTCACCAGCTCCATCGCTCTCCTGCTGACTCCTTCAGCTTTTTTTGTCTGATGTTGCTCTGATGGAGGTTTCCTTTGATGCTTTTATTTGTTCAGCTTGGTCTCTCTTTCCAAGTGCAATCTCGTTCGTACAGCGGGGGTCTGTGCCTGTGCTGTCCCACCTGGGTCAGAGCTTAATTAGCACTGATTTCATGCTTTCTGGGATCAGCGGGATCCAGAAGGTGGCACACCTGAATGCCCTCGACACCGTTTCAGTCGCATCATGTTAAAGGTGGAACATTCTGTTGGATGAAACACTGGAATGGCACTACAGAAGCCCAGAAATGACAAACTCAACTCTGAATTCTCTAATTTCCTTAATAATTTGTCATTTTAAAGAGATTAAAAAATAATCGTATCATTTTTGTGGTAATATAAATAAAACTGGACTTCCATCATAACCAACTGTTTGGTGATTTTTATCACCTGAGTAGAACGGCTTTAAAGTTAAAGTCACAGTTTGAGGTTGTCGTATTATTTAGCTCTTTGAACAGCCTCAGTTTGAAGAAACAGAGATTAGTTCAGGTCGTGATTGATGAGCTAACGGCTAGTCTCAGTATGGCCAAAGTGGGTAACTGTCCTTCATTTAAAAAACAACTGTAATCTGATTTCATTAACATAGACCACATCATACCCTCCCCACGATGCATGATGAAAGTCAGCGCCAGAGGCAACAAAACAGCAGTCTGACAAAATTAAAAACATTTTTTTTTAACTGGACAAGACTAAAAAATATTAATAATATTTATAAAATCAGTAAATCTTGATGATAGATCACAATTTAATACCTTATTAATCATAAATATTGTTGCATGTTTGTAAATGCCATCTATTAGTGTTTAAATTTCCTATAAATGTGTATTTTATTGTGATTTACCTGAGAGCTAATCCTTAAACTGATGTCAATCATAACACTTTCTACATATAAGATGTTGTTCATATCAGAATATTTCTCTTACTATTTTAAGTTCAGTACACTCGTGGCTAAACTAATGCTAAATGGCTAAATTAGCCTAAATCCAAAAGAATCAAACACTTTAGCTAAAATATTTGTTGTTCGGACACAATCATTTAAAACCACATGTTCGTAGTAAATCCGTGCTTTAATGAATATTTTGAGCCTTTTGGAGGTGAAGCAGCTCACTCTGGAGTAGCGTGTCCTCGTCTCCCTCTGGGACAATCATGGGTGGACTCCGCCGGCTGACTCCTGCAGCAATTCCAGAGCAGTTAGACGGGCCATCAGGCTGCCATTTCCAAGGTGTCTGCAGCGTGGTCACACAGGTTAAATCACCTCCAACACACCGAAGCAGCCCCACACAATCAGCCCCAGCCACGCCGCCCCTCTGACCCTCCGGTGATTATGTAGATTAGGTGTTAATATGTGTGTGTGGGCATCGGTTCTCCTCCATTTCACTAATTGCTTAGAGAACCAGATAAGACTGTAATTACAGAGCTTGTCTAAGAAAAGAGCTGGTGGTGTCAGTCTTCCTCTGCTGCTATTTTTGCTGCTGATGTCCTCGTTTCAATCTGCCGTCGTCATAAACTAAAAACTTCCTTCAACACGGATGAAAAGCAGCTGGAAGCCATTAATGTTGCCCTAAAGGTCAACGCCCAAGTTTATTCTCGTTTTCATTCTGCTCTGAAATTAGCAGATTAAAGCATTTTGCTGCCAAATAGGGACTGAGATTATGCCACGCCATCGTGGCTCGGTTAACGTGGGCCGGCAGTGATGAATGTGAGACAGAGTTTTAATCACGAAGACGACACGTTTAGTCTAGACGTCCTTCGTGTTTGTGTTAGACGTGGACACCGGGTGGTTAATGAGTGTCCTCATGTGTCTCACTGTCCTGTTGCAGGTTTCGATCACTTCAGAGATATTATTATTGTCTCATCACTTCATCTCTCTAATGTTGTTTTTGAGTTTGACGAGTCCCGGAGACCCAGACGTATCTATATTAAAATCACCTGTAATTAGTTAAAACAGGAAGTGAAGTCCATCGTTGATCCAGTGAGATGAGCTGAGTTTGTCTGCTGTTGTACGTGGATTTTCCCCGGAGACTCCGGTGTTCTCCCAAAGACCAGAAACATGCATGTCAGGTTAGACTTGTTGTCCCTGGGTGTGACTGGAGTGGGCTGATGGATGTTTAACTACCTAAATAATCTCTCTAGGAGCTGTCCGTGTAGCTGAAGACACTATTATAAATAAAATCATAATCATCATTATTTAAATGATTTGACTGAATGAATTTCGTGTCTAAAGACCAAACGTCTGATCTGTTCATGTCACCAGTTTCTCATCTTTTTTATTTTATATTTTAAATTAATGCCTAAAATAAATAATAAAAAATCTGAATCTTGTGACAAAGTTCAGTATTTTTTGCTTCTCGTTTTTCTAAAGTAAAATGTGACACGGCGTGTTTATTCTTCCTCCTTGTCCTCGAACATTTACCGTGTTCGTGAAAACTTGTGACAAACGTGACCTGGGAGTGTCACACGGGACATTTGTGAACCACGGAGGACAAAACGTCCTTACAGGCTTCAGATTTATTTAACAGTGACCCAACATTTACATGTTATACATATTCTTATGGATAATATCTTTAAAACATTTTCTACCATGACGTTTAGACAGTCCCTCTGCTCAGGAAAATAAACCCACAGAATTGTTCAGAAAATGATGAGATCATCGGATAATTATTCTGAAACACGAGAAAACATCATCTAAAAATCAGTCTAAATATTGTAATGAGGGTTATTGTGAGAGCTGTTGGGATTGAAAGCTAGAGGTGTCTGTTTATCTCCGTTGTTGGTTGGACTGAACTACTCTGTTAAGGGCACGACGTCCTTCTGTCTGCTGTTGTAGTTCTGCACAAACGGCACAATAATAAGAAGTTATGCTGCGTTTTTACTACAGCTGCTTAAAGCTTCCGGTGGACCGGATCTGCTCGGGTCCTGCGCCTGCCGATGACGTTGCTCTACGGCAAATCCACTCGGCTTTCACACATAGGTTATGGAAAGAGTTTAGCAGTTTTGTTAATAAATTCTTGTTATTTACCGCCTAAATGTTTTATTTATAACTGTAATTTGTTAATAAAACACCACATTGTTTTTGTTTTGTAAAGAATGTGAAACTACATAAAACCAACAAATTGCCAAAAAGCACAACAGTTCTAATGTGAACATTTTTAAATGTATTTATAGAATGAGCAGCTATTTGTGTTTGTACACATGTGGAATTCTTCTGTAGATTTCTTATGTAAATAAAACCATTCATTCAAAATGTTGCTTGCTATTTATTCAGTGAAGTTCTTTTATTTTAATTTTGCCCCATTTCAACAAAACCAAGAGCTGCTGAGGGTCTTTCTTTATCAATTAATATTTGATTTTATTTTATGTTTCCTTTGACAGTACAAACAGATTTTACCTGAAAAGTGTTTTTGGACTACGGGACTACAACCGCAAATTTGTTCGGACCAATCAAAATCTTCAGTGTCAACGTGCTACGAACGTGGTATCATAACTTCCGTAAGTCCTACGTTCAGCCAATCATCTAGTGTGATGTCATCAGCAGGCGCAGGACCCCGCCCATCAGTTAAAATGCTCTGAAGAAGCGCTGCTGCACAAAGACCGTGCCACAGACGGTTGGGAGTTTGTTGCTTTCAGGAAGTTTATTTTATTTTATTTTGGCAAGTTAAAAGAAGAAGCCCGTCGGTCAGTATGTCTTTATGATTTTTAATTTAAAAACACATCAGCAGCGTCCGCCTGTCCGATGTGTTTTCACAAACGCTGCAGTTACAATTATCTGATTTTATTCTCTGCAGGTCTGACCTATAGTCAACATAAACAAAGATTTCACCAGCCATGAGTCCAAAACGCCCTCTACCTCCTGTTTTAATTCCCATCCAGGAGCAGCTTTTGTTAGGGTGAGGTTTAACCAGAGCGAGGGACGGTTTATGTGTTTGTGTCTGCTTAACTGATGACGGCAGATAAAAGCAACTTAAGAGGCCGTTTGTAAGCGGAAACAGCAGGTGGCGGCAGCTAGAAGGTACCCGCCTGTGGAGAGGAACCATTTGCTGAGGCCGAGAGCAGCGTGGGACTTTATTTCCGCCCTTTTTTGTTTGAAAATCACTTGTTTTCGATGAAGAATCAGAATCAAGAGGGAGCTGGATGGACGCTGGTGCTGACAGACGAGCGTTAACGCGGTGGCTCTCCTGCACGCGCAGCGGGAAGACCATTTACAGATGTGACCGTGTGACACGCCGACGTAGCCGCGGACCGGAGGGAATGATCCATCAGTGGAAGCTGTCGGAGCGAACATCAGAAACGCTTCAGACAGATGAATCGGCCCGTCGCTGTGAAAGGAGCGTGAAAGAGATGTTCACATTCATCCATCCATCCTCGTCAGCAGCAGCAGGCCACCCAGCTCAGCCACACACACGTTTATACACACACATATACACACATTTATACACACCCACATTTATACACATACACACACATTTATACACACATATACACACACACATTTATACACACACGCACATTTATACACACACACACACACACATTTATACACACATACATTTATACACACATATACACACACACACATTTATACACACACATACACATTTATACACACACACACATTTATACACACACACACACACACATTTATACACACATATACACACACATTTATACACACATATACACACACACATTTATACACACACACATTTATACACACACACACATTTATACACACATATACACACACACATTTATACACACACACATTTACACATATACACACACACACACTCATACACACACACACATATATACACACATTTATACACGCACACACATTTATACACACACACACACTCATATACACACACACTCATATATATACACACACACTCATATACACACATTTATACACACACATTTATACACACATATACACACACTCTCATATATACACACATGCACGCACACACACTCATACACACACACACACACACACACTCTGTTACATCTATGAAGTTCCACACAGAAATGTCCTCCCCAGAGTCGGCCATCATGGTGGGGGGGGGGTCAGCCACGTCTTGTTGACATTTTCTTGGGCCCTGGGAGTAATTTATGTAAGGTTAGCGTGGTCGCGCTGCAGCGGGCCAGAACACGGTCAAAGCAAACAGGAGAAAGAACAAATTGCTTTTTTAAATTGCTCAGACAACAGGAGCTGTTTTTACTCTGTTAGGGCCGAGTGCAAACCGAGCTGCAGAGCCGGGGCTGGGCGCCAAAACCCTCCAGAAACAGCAAAACCAGCTGGTGGTGTGGAAAGGAAACCAGTTTGATCTCCAACCAGAGCGCTAACAAAAGCTAAGCTACTCTTCACAGGGTGGGTCATCACAGCAGGAGGGATCTACTCTACCAGAGTCACTGGTGAAGAGACCTGGCTGGCCATCGTGCTTCCTGATTGGTGAGATTAGTCACCGTGGTTTTTTACGTCTACCTGGTCTCAGGGCGGCTCGTGGAATGGTTACGTTATTTATTCTAGTTCCTGGACACCACTCTTCCTGGTTTTGTTCTTCTCAGCATGAATTGTAAAAGGAGTGAAACACGTTGCTCTAAAAATCGTGACGCCGCACTTTTTATATTTTTCTTCATTCTGAACAGAAGCTCACTCTGGGATTGATCTGATAACCTCTGACCTTTTTGACAGGAGTTTGTCACTTTGTTTTAGTTGTATTTCATTAGTTTTGTTTTTATTTATGGAGGTTTTTTATGGATTTATATATTTTTTCAGATAAATATATTTATATAATTTAATGTTCAGGGTTAGTGAAATCTTCTACGTCCAGTCTTTGTTTTAGTTTTAAGCTTTATTGTTTTGAGCATGGACTCTTCTGACATCTTATTTGGACCTCTGGGCTTCCGTAGCAGCTCTTCTCCACTAGTAAAGCACGTGTGAGTAGAAAACAGACGTTCTGAGTCTGCAGCTGAGACAGCAGAATGCACGCGTGAAACCAATGTTTTTGATGAGGAAAGAACGATGTCACATGATCACAACCTCCAAAAGGTTTATTTTGCATCCTTCAGATGATAACATAACTGATACTGGGCCCTGCAGACTGGTGGAGCATGGTGTGGGTTCAACCACCTAACCTTGAATGTGGACAGAACCGAGGAGATGGCTGTAGATTACAGAAGAAACAGGAGTAGGTCACGCTCCATCCATCATGGGGAAGGTAGTGGGGTAGCAGCACCAGAGCCAGGGACCTAAACACACTGGTTCTGTTCTGGGGACTAGTCAGCTGGTTTTCCACGACAGCAGCTCTTATCTTCAGGGCTGGTTCCTCTTGGATAACGTAGCTTGACGATTATTTGTAGCGCTCTGGTGGAGATCAGCAGGCTTTGCTTGACTTTAGCGTAGCATCCTCTCACTAGAACCATCCAAATGATCCATAAGTTCTGCTGTGACCTTAAACCGAACCTGCTGAACCGGCCGTGTTTGGACTTGACCTCATGCTGTAAACACCTTGTTTGACTTTTCATTAACAGCTTCAGACACACTTTGCTCTCATTAGAGGGCGGGATGATAAATAAGCATGCAGGATGTTGGCTGCGTGCGCGGTGAGGGTATGGTAATGTGCCCTTTATGCTTTTAGAGCCGGGTCTGCCGTTATCACAGGACTTAAACCTCCGGAATAAATACGTGGTCCTGGGTCGTTCAGCACCGGGTCCAGGCCTTTGAACGGGGGCCAGGTGGGGTACTGTATGGGTGGCACACATCTGGCCCGGCCCGGCCCGGTCGTGGTACCGCTGGTAGCAGTTCAAGAGAAAATTCAAAGAAGTCTTTAATGTATCTATAAAGGTAGAGCAGTAAAAACCCGTTAGTAGAGGAGAGCCTTGGTTCTGTTGGACTGGGTTGTTTTTTCTGTTATTATTTTTTTTAAAAAGTGTAAATGAGGTGAAATGAACAAAAACGGTTGAGTTTGTATTTGATTTTCTTCTGGAAACATGGAGATGTGTGAAGGGGGCGGGGCTTCCACCTAGCTTCATCTCCAACAGCTGTCTTTTTACTTTTTTAATGTTGGAAACAAACAAACCCTTTCCCACCTTCAGGCGCTCCGTCTCCAGAGGGAACGTTTCATAATCGGCCGAATCCTCCGAGGACTCTCTGTTAGTCGACCACATCCTGTGGCGGTTCTGGTTCCGTGTTCTCTGATGTTTTGACCCGACGCGGTTCTGCAGGAGGAAGCTAACGCTCACATTCTGAGGGAAGTGAAGGAATTACTCCAGATGTAAAATATTCACGGGGCCCTCTCTCCTAGAGTCTGTTGCACGGTACCAGAGACGATTGTGAGGTCATAGACAGATATTCGTTTTGTTACCTTACGTGGAGGCAGCCATGTTGGCGCTCTACAGGAGGCGCCCCCTGTGGTGCGGCCACGTCCTGTTCATGGCCTGTTTCAGGCTCAACCTCAAAGAGCTCTAATCCTGTCGTTGGCCTCTCCATGGTTCCTCCTCAGAGACACGTCTGATGCTTTAGCTCTGCAGCCACCCGTCCACTGGACGCCTCACAGGAGCGAGGGTCCGCCCACTCCCAGAATCAATAACGATGAAATAAAAACATTTAAAAATCTGATTTTTCCGTTTTAGGTGTCAGAAGCTGCTGGAACTCCCAGGGTGACTTGCTTGCTAGTAAACAGACTTCACACTTGCTTGCTTACAACCCCGCTGCACATGTTGACCCTCTGATGTTGACAAACTGTTGAGCTTCACCGCGCACGAACTCGCTGAAGATTAGCAGCGACAAACACGCCTTTTGCTGCTAGAAACTCGTCTTCTCAAGCCGTACTTCACGGATCAGGGATTTTCCTCCTGGAAACGCTGGAAAAGCCGTGAGTCGTGCGTTTGCATCAGCCTCCTGTGTGGAAACGAGAACCTGCAGCATTTATCTGCTCAGGTGGTGAAATCTACATTCATCAGACGAGGACACATGGCTGCTCCTGGCGCTGCAGGCGTTCGTAATGATAAGACAATGATTCACTCCAGGTGAAGTTCAAGAGGGCAAGTCTGCAGCACATTAAATATGATCTACTATCTGCTCGGCTGCAGGAGGAGGACAGAGTTCTGGCTTTTTGTTCCTCCATGATTCATGGAGATCAGATTAAACAAAGGCTGCATGAAGATGTTGTCCCAGAATAATTAGAAAAGCTGTCAAACGTGGAGAAAAACAAACCGTAGAGGTGCTAGCTTTACCTGCTCATGTTAGCATCAGGCAGCTTCTGGTTTTCTTCGAGCATCACGTCTTCTGGGAACAGATATTCAATAAAATTGAGATTTTGATTAAAACACGGTCCTAATATATTTCTGGCACCTTTAGTATTAACCATAGTTTACCACAATAACCATTAACCCTTTAAAGCCCTAAATATAAAATAATAATAATTCTATAACTCTGACAGTAATCAGACATCACCTGCCACCTGCAGCTCCTCCACCAGGGGGCAGCAGGTTTGTGATGAAGGTGCTAATCCTGATGCTCCATCTGGAGGCTTTAAGGCCAGAAGGGGTTAAAACTCTAACCAGTTTGAAACTATTTTATTATTTTGGACTAATGTGACCCTGATGGCTATAAAACAGGAATAACTGGATAAAACAACAAAAGCAGAGGGCTGGAATCTGCTTCTTTGTGCCTCTAACAGCCTTTCTCGTTATGGTTGTGTAATGCTACGACTCTAATGGCCGACGTTAACGGGAGGTGTTATACGACTCGTGTCTCACACAGAAACGGCTGCTGGAGCCATTCAGCAAAGACGAGGTGTGTTTTAGTCGTCATCGGTGAAAACCCTCCTAACACGGGTCATAAAGGTCCCTCTGTGGAGTAATTCCTCTCCTGTGGTCCTTCTTCACGTCCCTGCTGCTCCTTTTTGTTTCGTCTCGTTCCTTCAGTCAGGGAACAGCGTGTTCCTCTTCCTCCTCGGCCCCGGTGGAAATATGATGGAAGCCGCTGCGCCAGCGAGCTCGCTGCATCACAGCAAAGTGCTGCCATCTTTTGTCAGAGCTAGACTGTAAAGCTGCCATCGTAGTTTACTGCTTTGCTGCTTGTGGATAGATACCGGCGCTCATGAATATAAAGGCCTGCTCACAAAGACTTACGGGCCTCCCAGAACTGGACTGAAGTTCTCTACAAAAACAGTCACATCAGTGTTTTACAGTTTTTCATTTGATGTCACGTTTTGGCCAGAAGTGCCTTTGGTTTTCTGAAACAACACATCAAATCCCCCGTAGCGACTTTCTTTACAGGAATTTAAATCTGTGCCTGAAACAGAACTGAGTTATCTCACCATCACAGCTCCTGTAGCAAGCAGAAGAACGTTCTGGAGCGTGTGACCACGGTCTGTTGTTGTTTCCTCATGAAAAATGCCCCAAAGCAGGTTTAGGCGTCACATTTTCCTGTCTCAGCTTCAGATCCTCAGCTGGAGGAGGCGTAATGATGCAACCACTCCCCATCCAGGTAGTCTCTAGTCTGGACCCCTGCTCCTCCCCAGGACTGTAAACACTAACACCCAGTCCCTCCGTGTAGCTAGCAGCGAGTTTACCCTCCACAGTGGTGAAGAAGTGATTTCTTTCTTTTCTAGTCTGGCCTTTAAATAAATCCTAGAACCCAAAAATAGATTCATGTCTGTGAGAGGAACAGGATCCTGTCTTCATGTGCACCAACGAACATACAGAACCATGAGTTAAACAGCCTAGAATAACTTTAATCTACAGAGAAAATCATGAAAAAGAAAACGCTCCAACAGAGCTACCTTCACTTGTAAATAAACTGTTCCGTGTTCATTTTATTTGTCAAAATGGTCGAATTAACCCGTTTCATCTCATCTGAGCTGCTGACTTGATTTCTGGGCCCATAAAAAATAAATGTTTGATCATAACAGCTGATTTTATTTATCATTTAATCAGATAAATAAAAATGTAAAGTGATGTGCAAATCCCCGTGCCCTAAAGGACAAACTAGACAATGGCTGAGGGGTTAGAAACCGCACATAAAATATGGTAAAGGAAAGGTAGCACGAAGTATTGGGGTGTTGGGAAAAGCAAGACATTTTGTGAATCAAAAGGCATTATATATATTGTATTGTACACTGATAGTACCTTATCTAACTTACTGTGTTGAAGTGTGGGGAAACACCTATAAAACCTCCCTATATTCACTTTGTACGGTACAAAAACGAGCCATAAGGTTGGTTAGCAATGTTGGATACCAAGAACATACCAATAGATTGTTTATAAAATTGCAAATTTTAAAGTTTAAAGATTTGATAGAATTTAGGACTGCATTATTCATGTATAGAGTCAATAAAAAACACTGCCTGATAATATTCAAAGGTTGTTTGCAGAAAGACAAGGGGGATATAATCTGAGAAGGGAATTAAATATGAAACAGCATTATGCTCGAACAAAACTTAAAAGTATGTGTATGTCAATCAGTGGAGTTATATTATGGAACAGTATCGAAGAAACTATTAAAGTATAAATATATTGCAATTAAAAAAATTATACAAAGAACTAATTTTCTCCAGATACAGACAAGAGGAAGAATGAGTAATACATAAACGGTAGTGACATTAAACATTAATGTTGTTATACTCTGATGTTGATATTTTGTGTTGTATTGTTGTTGTGCTCTGATATTTTTAATTTTTAAGTGTGTAAAGTAATTTAGGGATAGGTGAAATAAACTATGCTTCTTCCTATTCCTTTTTGAACAATTTTAGTTTGATAATTTTATTTAAGTTGTAAGGTATTTTTTATTATTATTAATAATTATTATTATGTTTTCTCACAGAATACATTTGTTGTGTTTTTTTTCCTTGTTTTTTGTGAATTCAATATTATTTAACCTTGTTCTAACTAAACTTGACAATAAATAAATAAAATAAATAGTTAGGGTAACCCCTAAACCCCCTAACCCAAACTAAATAAATTATATTATCATACGAGATAGAAGGAACACATCTCCAAATCACAAACCTTTAGAAACCTGTTCTGTAGGTAAAGTATCTATGTTAGAAGAGTCCAGCTAGCGCTGGGCCATAGATCTAAAGTTTATCCTTATTGATATCTCTGACTCTAACCGATATCGTTGTTCCCAGGTCAATACATTCAGTAATAAAAAAATGAAAAGGTGTGTGTAGAGTGGTGACATTCATGTCCCTTTAAGAAGCTGCACCACCTGGAGTCACATGACAACATGACTCAACTAATACACGTGACAGCCCCCTCTAGTGGACAGCTTCTGTTTTACATGTAGTTATCGTCCATTTATCGTTATGGAGGTGAACTCCTCAACACACCGTGGTATTGATTTTATCACCCAGCCCTAGGTCCAACAGAGGTACGGCAGTGTTTAAGCTTGACTCTAACATCAGCACCAGCTACTCTAGCCTCACTAGTTTAGAATACAGAATGGGACAAAACTCTTCTAAATTCAGTATAAATGTCAGATTTATGCACATGAAATAAATTTCATTTATTAATTGTGTTTTTTCACATGAATAAAGGTGATTACAGTGTCCATGTTGGCTCTGAAAGGTCACATCCACCTTATTGAAGTTATTTCATATCATATGAATCTCTTGGTCCTGAGTATCAGCCTAGGTTTCTGTCTCCTTCTCACTTTGGTTTTAGTAATGTAGGTTTGTATATTGATTTTAATGTGAGTAAAAAAAATCTACATCTGCTGATCCGCTGATAGTAAACCAGTAGAACCATCACACTGATGCTTTAAGAATCTCAGAGCAGACTTCTGAAAACGACTCAGCTAAAACTACTGGAGCATAAAACTGGACAGGAAGCAGCAGGACCACGTGTAGGACCAGCGCCACAGGTTGCAGACCCCTGTACTACGTTATATCACGCTAACTCTGGTTTATTTTTATCATAATTATCTGATAAAACATCTGTTTTACATTTATTTGTTCTGATAAATGACCGACCTCCACTGATTCTGTCCGTTACCTGCTCCACGCGCCCTGACGCCAGAACAATTAGAAGGGTAGAAACGATCCATGAGATTCTCCGTCACACCTGGAAGGCCATTACTCCTAATCACATGTGCATTAGAGGTGAGTTTAAATAGGAGTTTCATATATCAGTGGGATAAATGCCAGTCAAAGCACTACTTCAGCTCCATGAAATGTGTATTTAATATAATTGCTGTCTTTCATCACAATTTCTCACTGCAAACGCAGGAAACTGTGTGGACAGGTGTCAGTGACAGCTGGAAGTCACCGCTGCCTCCAGTCAGGAGAAATGTGACTCATATCTCTTTACACACACACACACATGCACACACGCACATGCACACACACACGCACATGCACACACACACACACATGCACACACACTCACATGCACACACACACATGCACACACACGCACATGCAC
>SSNS01000335.1:61044-75180 GCA_006937985.1 Aphyosemion australe
GAGCAGCAGACACTCTTCATTGGATTTCCATGGTGGCTTTTTTAACACTTACAGTGGTGTCTGCTGTTGTTGTAAAGCTGGACATCTCTTGGGCAACCTCTTCCTCCGGTAAATTCTTACCCTGATTACACCTGGACGGGACAAGCGAACGCTGTGTTTGGCTTTGTTTGGAGACGACAACGAGCCAAGTGAAGACTCCTCAGGGGTTTGGTGTCCCATCGACGAGCTGAGTCTGTGAACTGCACAGAGAAGAGAGTCGGAGGATTAACATTAGAGCTAGTGGCTAAGGCATTGCCCACAGGTCAGATTAAGTAAATGTAAAGCTTGCAACCCTTGCTCCGCTCTTTGAAGTGGGGCTTACATCCTCGGCTTTATCCTATCAAGAGTCAGAGTTGAAAAGAAGCATCGTTTCCACTCTTTTCTCATCTCTTCGTTCACGCCGAGGTCTGCCCTTGGTGGATAGGATCACATCAAGACCTTGGACTGTGTTGGAGATTGTCCCCAAAGCAGATTAACCAGGATTTTAATCTGGGCTTGTGTGTGCCAGTAATTAATAAAGACTTTTCTATAGTCGTCACCTAGAAGAAAAACTGCCTTAAACGTGATTTAAAAATGCATTTGATGAATGAATTAATCCAACTTACTCAGTCTAACAGCCTGAAAATGGGAAATTATTTTAACTCCACAGAAAAAAATGACCACAAACTGATCTAAAGGCAACAGTTTTGATGTCATTCTTCTCACAGTCCTGTTTTGGTTGAATACATTTATTTATTTTTTTTTATTTAACCTTTATTTAACCAGATGAGTCGATTGAGAACTCATTCTCATTTACAACGACGAGCTACAGATCTGACGAGCTACAGATCTGACTGAAATTTAAGTTTTAATGTTTCAACAAGCTGATGTCAGTGAGACGTTATGTATTTATGATGTCATGAACCGCTGCCACGGTGGATCTAAACATCTCCTCTGATTCTCCTGAGTTGACACCATCATCCACCTATAACCAGGAATCCAGTGTGTTTGTCAGGAGGCTGGTTCTGGTTTTGAGTCCAACCATTCCTACCACATTTATTTCTTAGGCACATTTAAAACAGCGTGGCAGCTGACCTGACCTTAAAAACATGAAAGGCAAACGTGTGTTGGGCTTTAGAAAGCATCACCGTTCATCTGTTCACAGCCTGAAGAGGTTTTAGTCGATATGTAATCACAATGTGTGAATGACTGTTGTGTTGTAAAGCGCCTTGGGGGGTTGTGGGACTCTAGAAGGTGGTATAAAAAAAAATCTCCTTTATATAAATAGGTAAGGAGAGATATATTAATTAACTGTTGTTGAGGTGATTGGACTGGTGTCAACTTTAAGAGTTAAGTCCAAAACCGTAAATGCACCGTAACGTGACCGTTAAAGCCGGGATCTCACTGAGAAGGCAGCAAATGTCTCAAACCGTCCATCAGAGTTCCCAGTCTCCTCAGGTGAGTTCCCATTTAAAATGAGGTGAGAGCAGGAAAAGTTCACCGGTAATTAAAAATTGGTCTGGTTAAAGAGATGAGATCATTTTGTTTCATATATTATTGTATAATATTAAGACCAGGGTCAGGGTGAGTGACATCCTGTGGTCAGATGTGGGTACTGCAGCCCATTTTCAAAACAAACGAGTGATTTTCTCACTCTCGGTCTGAGTTTCGCGGCTGTTGCCGGCGACGGATCAGCACCGTAAGATTAGACGACGAGTGAAGACCAGTCATGCATTGTTTCACTGAAATATAATATTTTTGCTAACTCACTGGTAGCATTGTTAGCTCAATGTTACCCTTGTTTTGCTAGCTGGCGTAGAATTACAAATGCTGACGCTGCAGCGTTAGCTCGGCGCAGACGCGGCTACGCCGTGGGCTCAGACTGGAAACAGCCAGCTGAGAAGGAAACAGTGTAACCCACATCAGACTGTTGTGGGATTATTTTACTGTATTCATACTTATTCTCTGTATTTTATACACTGGGTCTCTCTGGAGCGCTCAGCTGACTCGAGTCAACTGTTGATTTAATTGGTTGAATAAACTGACGTATTTTTCCAGGTCATGTCTTTCATAACAGACACATCTTTTAGTGACTTAACAAAGACGTGTTTTCCGTTTACCTCCTCATGCTGACACCAACAATGACATTTCCTAGTTTTATTTAAATGTTCAGGTTTCATCATCGAATTCTGAGACATAAGTTCCTGATTTGTGATTTCCTCTTTGTTCCATGTTGTTCCCGTGTGGCCGATGGAACGTCTGTACCAAACGTGTCTTCTGCTGCTGGCATCCATAGGTAAGACAACGTTAATTTATTCTGCGTATTTCCTAGTTTTCTACGACCTCCAGAGGAAACGCATCCACATGAGCCAGGCTTCCTGCTGAAACTTTCCCAGATTGTTTTTCTTGCTCGACTAGCTCTGACAGACTCTCCTGATAAAAGATTAAACCAGCAGAGAGGAAATATGGTTTTATTTATTACATTCTGAGTAATTATCAGTGTCTTTACCCTCATTATTGATCACAAGGACTCATTATTTTGCTAAATTGCTTCAGTAGAATTTAAATCCGTGATTCAGCGTCTAAATGGAAGAGAATAACTCTTTATGACCTGCTGCTCATGTTTCTACCTGTTACCAGGTGCATTGATCACTGTAACCAAGGTAACTCGATGCCTTAAAAATCATCTCTTCTGATTTTTGTCACATAAAAGTTTCAGATCAGATTTAAATATCAGACAAAGATAATCTGAGTAAACACTAAACCCACCGAAGCATTCGTCCCTGTGGGGGAGTTTTGTCCCGCTCTTCTCTACAGAATCGTCTGAATTCAGACGCATCAGAGGCTTTTCCAGCAGGATTCAGGAACATCCAGAGGATATATACCCACAATCCTTTGGGGTCATGTTATGAGAAGAGATTTGTTGTCTTCTGTCAGCCACAGAACTGGTGAACTTTGACCTTAATCATTTCCTAGTGCAGAGCTTTAGATGGTCTGGGTTCTTTTGTTCTGGAGCCTCTTCAGAACAGGGCGGGGTGTGTTGCTTGTTGAGATCCTTTAGCCTGCTTCATGTTGTCAGGAAGGTTCTGCTGAAGTGATGTATTAACTCTACAGGTCTGGGTGGAGCTTCAGAGGATCTGATGACCTAACCCTAATAAGTTCGGTCTGGTTTGGATTTTTTTTCTTCTCTCAGAAAATAAAAATCTTTACTTTCTGATCTAAAACATTGAAGTGTGACACCGACGCCTCGGCTCTAACCTGCCGGTGTGAGTCTCTGAGTGTCTTTAAAACGATTCCTGATAAAAACCCAGAGCGGTTAAAGTTCTGTAGACCGAGCAGGTCCGTCACGTCCAGTTTTGGGATATGTGGGATCAACGGTGTCGTCCCAAAAGGAGCGTTCCTTTGATCTCAGTGTGAAGCTAAAAGTAGAGCTGCATCCAGACTTTGGTGTTTGCTGCATCGATAAGCTGCTCGTTTAACTGGGTGGGCTCGTGTCTTCTCCAGCCACCAGGGCATGGGTCAGGCGCTAACACCAGAGCAGGAGGAGGAACTGTGGATCATCTAGCGAGGTGATAATTGGTGTATAGGTGCTGATGGGAGTTGTCCTTGAACCGGATGTTTCAGAAGCACCGCTCCTGGCGATGTCACTACCCACGTAACGATTTGGGATTGTTCTTAGTAAAAACCTGCTTTTCAGCTCTTCAAAAGGATAAATGTATGACGCCCAAAGCTTTCTGGAGCTCCATTCTGCACTTTTGAACCGTGTTTGCCTCCAGTCAGATCATTAGCATCACAGGGGAGCGAGCTCGGATTAGGAAATCGATCTTCTCCAGCTTCTCCTTCCATACCGTCCTGGATGTTGTGACAATAACTCACATTGATATTATTAAACTCCTCAGGCGTCGGTTCTAAGTCCTGTGAATTCTTCTCGGTTTGCACGTGAAGCCTTCGTTTGATCTGGGAGCTGATTTTTATACCTCACCAAGAATTTGATTAAACATCTAAAATGTCTGACATCGTCTACAAGACAAGCGCTCGCGTTGCCCAGAGGCTCAGATCTTTATTCTGTAGATGATTCAAGTCAAAGATGAGAAGAATCCTGGGAAAATGGATTTCCACTGAACTGGGATTGAGGTAATTTTAAGGTTACTGGAGTTTGGAGGTGTTGGTGTAATTCTGTTAAGCCTGAGTGTAGGGGTTAATAAACCAGTGGAAGGCAAAAAGGATGCTCCCAAACAAAACACACACGTGTGTGTTTGTGCATGTAGTGGAGCCCATAATCCTTTAACAGGATTACAAGCTGCATTGTCCTTTGTTCACTTGTTCCTTTCCGCCCACATATTCTGGTATCGGGGATGTCGGAGCCCACATTTAGGATTAGAACGTTCCGGGCTCTCAATAGACCCACTCAAAGGAAAGCCTCTGGGTTTAGATTGTCCTGTTATTTATGTTCTTTCAAGGGATGGCTTTGTGATATGAGCTGAGGTTTGGATTGTTTGTGATTGTTGGAGAATTTGTTTAAACAGCCGGTTGCTGTCAGACTCTTTTTAGGTGTTTTGATTTGTCGTAGGATTCGGTTTTTTTCTGCTCAAAGAGCCCCAGAGCTGATTGAATTCAGCATTTTTGTGTTTTTTGTTCTGGACATGAGTCAACATCGCTGCAGCTGCTGTCTCAGTCTGTCTTCTTGTAACTTATGTTGGTGTTTATGAGAATGCCTGAGTCTCACCATGAAGAAATGAAGCATATTTTGTCGAAAGGCATAATCCATACCTGTCATAGATAATGTGTGTGTATTGAGCATTTATTGCAGTAGAAAAACACTTTTTTGGTGTTACGGTGATGTTTTATTGTTACCCGTGACTTTGTCGCAATATTTCTGTTGTGTTCACTGATGGGTAGTCATCTGTCACATGATGTCTTGAACAAATCTGCGTTTATGTGGTAATAATGCCAAAAACACACAATCAGATGGGTATGAAAGACCAGCAATGGTAGCACTGGGCACACACAAAGGCACTACAATACTGTCAGTGCAGACGCAACATTTGAAAAGCACAGCAAGAGATTTCATGATAATAAGTTGGGGGCTAATCCGGGATCTTTTTTTTTCAAGAGTATTTTCCTCAAATATCTTTGAGGTACCAGTTACTGAGATCGGACATATTCTGGCAGTAAAGGAGAACCATAATGCTCCGTCTGCAGCTTCACTCATGGAGACCTTGTTATGTTTGTTCCTTCCTCTAGATGGGGCATATCCAAAGTGTGGCCCCCACATTCATTGTTAAAATGGTAGATAACACTGTTAACATAGATACACGTTTTAACATTTTTGTGTTCAGATTTTTACTATTAGTAGAATGGCACATTTTAGGTTGATTATTTGGGTCCTTTGCTCTAGAGCAGTGGTTCTCAACCTTTTTTCAGTGATGTACCCCCGTGAAATATTTTTTCAGCCAAGTACCCCCTAACTAGCGCAAAGCATTTTTGATTGTAAAAAAAAAGACCTAAAACACAGCACTGTGCCATCAGTGACTAATTTATTAAACTTTGGAACTGATAAACATGTACAAAATTCAAACATTTGAAAAAATAACTATTTCAAACATTTTAAATGTTAATAATCCATAACTAAATGTATTGGAAATATTTATCATCACTAAAATGTAGTGATTCAAGTGTTCATTTTTGCATGGATGCTATTTTTTAACCATATGTATATTTTCTCACGTACCCCCTGGAGTACCTTCACGTAACCCCAGGGTTACACATACCCCCATTTGAGAAACAATGCTCTAGAGTGTCAAGTTTGATCATCTTCTCTGTGCTTCTCTGTCCTCCATGGCTTTAGTTCTCCATTCCCAGTTGGCTCAGAGCCCACAACACAAAAGATGAAAATGTGGAGAATTAATTCAATGATTTAAATCACAAAACAAACTCAATAATTCAAAATAACAGAGACAAAACAAATCAAGTATTTTCTATTGAAGTGCCATCTCCCATCTCAGCAACAAGTCACTTGAAGCATTTTGAGAAACATAGAAACTTGGATAAAGATCCCGGATGAGCCCCCAGTTTGTTGTAACCTGGCGCAGATACCATAGTAAAAAATGGAGGAAACATTCATAGTCAGTTGAAAACAAAATTAGCCCAGATATAACAAGACCAAGAACACAAAGGGCTGTCTGTGAGAGACTGCCCTTTTTAGTTTGACAGGTGTTGTGCTGGAAAATGCACCCCTGCATGGAAAAGTGTAGAAGTAGAATCTACTTTTGGTAGACAACGTATCAAAACAAAAGTGGCACTATTTATTTAAATGTGTATGTATGATTCCATTCTCCCAAACCAGTGCTTATCTCTCCTACATGAACAAGTATCAGATATGTAAAACTGCTCTGCTATGACGTTATTTTCTGAAAAATCACGTATTTAAATGCTGTAGAGTCAGTGGGCAAATACGTAAAATATTCTGTAGAAGCGATGAATCCAAGGCTGTCGGTTTCTCCCTCAGGATCACGAGTCTCTACATCATTATTCTACAGACGAAAATCTCTGAGCAATTTTTCAGATGAGAGGGCCTTAAAGTCCTTATGGAAATGCGTGGGATACATAATGATCACGTCTTTCTTCCGAGGCCTTCAACGTAACTGTGGCCTCTCTGCTTAAGTAAGACAAACCCAGTGGGTGGTCCTTGTATTTTCAATTACTCCCAAAGATAATGCAAGAGCCCATTGACTCCCATTCCTCCCCCTCTGCCCAGCCTTTGTAAGAACGAGGCAAAACAAAGTAGCATACAGCTTGTGTGTGATCAAGTTATTTGAAAGCTCGTGCCAGCACTTTTGCATGTTCTAGTCCATTAACTGCAAATTGCACAAAGCTTGCTTTAGGGTCTCCCATTTCCCAAAACATAGAATAAGCAAGTTTTAGATGGATTTTCTTCATTACAATCAGTGACTAGTGAGGCTGGCGCACCCAGAGTTGAATGAGTGTTTGCTTAATGGTCATCTCCTGCCACCGATTCTAGACAACATGCCTCCGTTTTTTCTTTCTTTCTTTGGATTGACTTGTGTGACTGGAAGGTCAAAGCATTTTTCTACAACTAATAAAACTTAAAGGTTGGATATGGAACAATTTAATAAAAAGCTATATTTAAAAAAATAATCCCTCCATGGGGCGTTTAGAGGTGTGCAGAATGAAGCTACAGTATTTCCTTTAAATATATTTTAATTAAAAATAATCAAATATTTATTTTGACGGGCACAACACTGGGCTTATGTTTACATCTACCAGCCACTAGAGGGCACCGTTGCAGGTTTCCAAATACGGTAAACCGTCCGCTCGGCACAGCGAGGCTGGCCCTGTGGAAAATGGCGGACTCGGCAAGTCAAGCAGCTGCTTCTGAGCCCAGAAGATGTCGTTATCCTTCTCAGAAGAGGAGCAACCATAAAAGATCTAAAACCAGAGTGAGTTTAGGTCGTTACTGGACACGGTGCTGGCTGCTCACTTCACTTATCGGCAGAGAACCTGGCATCTAGACGGCTGGAACCTTGTTCTGTTGTTGCAGCTACAACCTCCACACACTAGATGTCACTCTGGTGTTCCATATTCAGCCTTTAAAGACAAAAACAGTTGAGTCCTAAAATGTCTGTCTTGCCTTATTGTGTTTGTCTGGGTTTGGGTTACAGTGGCAGCAACCTTAGAGGGAATTCCCGATTGTCCTAATCCTTCAGCCACTTTCACCATTCTTTAAATATAATCCCTCTATCTGGTCCTGGGCTGAACCTAGAGTCCCCTCCAGGATGGACATGACCAAAACACCTCCTAATGGATGCTCTTGGCACGGAGGAGCAACAGCACTTCTCCTGGTCCTCTGAAAGTCAAAGCTCCTCAACCCATCTCTAAGGCTGAGACCACTCCGCCAAAGCACGAATTTTGGTCATCAGTATTCCCAATCTTGTTATTTTGGTCATTACCCAAAGCTCATGACCATTGGTGGTGGTTGGAGTATAGATCAGGTACATTAAGCTTAGCTCCCTCTTCCCCATCAGAGACCATCTGTGGTCCACCTGTTGGTCCCCTGCCCTCTTACCTTCACTCACAAACAAGAGCCAAGAGACTTTAACCTGTCCAACATGGAGTAGGCTACGTTGGTCCAACCTTTTCCAGATGAGAACCATAGCTTCATTCAGCCTACATTCACGTGTGACCCTCCCCAGGAAGAGCTGGTAGTAGGTCCGTGGAACTAAGAGGAACCAGGTTCATTTTCAGTGGTGATAGTCGCTAACTTGGAGAAACGACATGCACGCTATAGATTCATATATTATGTATGCACATTCCACTGAACCATCCAAAAGCACAGTTAGAGGAGAGTTAAAGAGAAATCAAAGCTATTATAGATGATTTTCACAGCAGCAGCTGCCTGTAAGTGGGAGGATAGAGCTGACGGTTCTTTAGCGTGGGCGTGGAAGCGCTGCTCTACATCTTCATGTGAGAAGTTGACTTATTTTTGGTAAAGTCTCACTCATGCAGACAGCTGTTTTTCACAGATGCTCAGTTGCCTTTTAGCTGCAGGTGATCTGCAGGAACGTGGTTGAAGCATCCAAGGTCAGAACCGGCAGAAGTGATGGAAAAGGCCAGATTATCCCCTCGGGGGGTGGGGGGCCTGGAGTTGTTTGTGTGTGTGTGGCACCTGAGCTGAGTTGTGTTTTTGTTAGCATATTGACTGAGGAGCTAAAAGGGGATAAAGACAGCCTGATCTCATCCACTAATGCACAGCGGCTTATAGAAACATAGATTGCTCTCAGTAGCTCAACCAGATCAAGAGGTTGGCGCCAATAAAAGCCCAATCTGTAATCCGTGTACAAACAACAGACACACGACATCTTAATCTAGTTATCTCTGTCTGCTGGTGGCTGAGGGGGAGCTCAGCGCGTCACAGCGCTCATCTGTGGGGACGACGACAATAACATGGTCATTTAAGATATTATTCCATGATCTATTTGACCAAAACATTCAGTTATACATGTCAAAGGGTACTTTTATTTATTTATGTTCTGTACTCATGAATCATGGTATTGGTGTATTTTAATCTTTTCCTCCTCTCTCTGACGCCCTACTTTCTATTTCAGACCAAAATAAGTTAAAGTTAATGTCCCGTTAGTCATCGTCACTCAGAGGGTGAAGCGAGGAGCCGTTGGGTCCCGTTGTTAAAGTCTTTGGTATGACCCGACTGTGGATTTGAACCCACAACCTCCCAGGGTGAACCATCATGCCACTAGGCCACTGACGTGACACCAGCCTCTCCGGAGCGGTGGTCCATAATCGGACCTGTGAGACTTCCAGAGACATGTGTTTAGATTGTTTTTATGCGTTGGGTGTGTTGAAGCGTACTTGTGTCTGATCGTTTTTCCTGTGAGGGTTTGGTGGCCTTTACCGTCAGGTGTTTCCACGTTCGTCCTCACTGGTAGACTCTGCTGTTTGTTTATTTCTGGTTCAGGTAAACAAAGGAAGTAAAACCGGTTTTAATGTCTGTTTATTGTGACTTTTTCTCATCATTCAGACGTAAATATTTCACTGTTCCATCTTTTCCTGGCTCAGTGTGAGGTCTGATATGCTGAGATGAATGAAAACACCAGTAAAAGGCGTTTTAACGGCTCTAAACCTCTGATGATTGGGTCGGAGTCGGACCAGTCACAGCCACGGTGTCACATGGTTTTATTTCTGGGGTCAAAGGTCAAACTCGGGGTTCTAAAAGATTATTTTGCTTCCTCATGAAAGCATTTCAAACGTGCCTCTTTTATTACAAATGATGATCATTAAACACTTTTAAATAACTGTGACATTAAACATGATTAAGATTTGAGATATTTGACCTCTGACGTGATGTCATCAGAACCCTTCAAGTCTTTGAAAAAGTCTTAAAGTTTGATGAAACCATGAACTAAAGATGTTCTGTAGAGAAAAGGAAGGTACTGCTGTCTGAGTCTCACTCATTCATCATCAGAACCATCCTCCAGGTGAGAGGTGGGCCAGCCTGGACAGGTGTCCGGCCCGTCACAGATGGACCAGTGTAAGATGAGATGTCAGATCAGATTAGGTTTAATCCAAACGAAATCCTAACCCGTAGCGATTCTGGAGCAGACGGGACGAGGTCACGAGGTCAGACAGAACATGAAAAGGCAAATACTGTTGTATTTTTGATGGTTTCCTCAACACTTGATATCCATGAACTCCTGAAGATTCCCTCTTTATTCCCAAGAGCTGAACACATATCAGACCTGAAGCAGCTGCTCACAAAGCTCAGGTAGAACATCTAAGGCTGTAAAAACCAAAGCTATTAGCTAAAAGCTACATTCTGTTTAATAAAACCTGAGTCAGAACCGGTTCCAGGTCATCACGCTTTAGACGAAACGTAACGAGGGAAATAATCGTTCCCTCCACTTCCGTACCAGTCCACGCCCTTGTGAGCAGAGCAGCCTCAGACCTGTGGTTTCTGGAGTACGTTTGCCTCTCCTTGTCCAGGCAGAACGAGCAGATGATAAAATGAAATAACAGAGCAATCAGTGACTGAGAGGGAAGCCAAACGGAGAGCCTGAGAAGTTATTTGGCCAACGCGGCGACAGGCAGAGTGGTGTGAGGTAGAGGTAGAAAAGTGGGGGGAGGTTGTTGCTCTTAACTGAGACAAACTGGAGCTATTAGAGGGCCTATTGTTGCCTGGCTGGCCCCTGAAAGAACAGCTTGTCCAAGCACTTATTCAGTGAATAGATGTGGCCAGCACTGCTGGCTATCTCGCCCGATAGCACAGATCAATCTGACCAGGGAACCTGGGAAAGTGTGTTCTCCGAGTGTTTGACAACCCAATCACACGCTGAATGCCTTATTCTAAATGTCTGCTCTATGTGACGGGTTGGTAGAGTTTCTGTAATAGCTCAGCGTCTGGGTGAGTGTTTTAAATAAAGTTTATTTAAGGGACGATGCCGTTTGTTTGGGCTTTGTTCCGTGAAATCTCCAGGATCATTTCTGAAGTCAGGAATGTTGCCAACAGCAACAGAGAAACATCAGAACCTCTCACAGGTTAGCACCACCGCCTAGCCTTTAAGCTAACATTAGTTATCTATATCTAACTAAGCTAACATTAGTTATCTATATCTAACTAAGCTAACATTAGTTATCTATATCTAACTAAGCTAACATTAGTTATCTATATCTAACTAAGCTAACATTAGTTATCTATATCTAACTAAGCTAACATTAGTTATCTATATCTAACTAAGCTAACATTAGTTATCTATATCTAACTAAGCTAACATTAGTTATCTATATCTAACTAAGCTAACATTAGTTATCTATATCTAACTAAGCTAACATTAGTTATCTATATCTAACTAAGCTAACATTAGTTATCTATATCTAACTAAGCTAACATTAGTTATCTATATCTAACTAAGCTAACATTAGTTATCTATATCTAACTAAGCTAACATTAGTTATCTATATCTAACTAAGCTAACATTAGTTATCTATATCTAACTAAGCTAACATTAGTTATCTATATCTAACTAAGCTAACATTAGTTAGCCACGAGGCTTTACATGTCAACCACGACCTCTGAACCCCCTAAACCAAGCTGGTCGTTGTCTATGAGGCCATCTTAGATTTAGTAAAGGCAACAAAACGTAGGAGATGATGTTTTTGCCTCGGTTTGAGTGCGTGTGCATCTCATGTGTTCCAAACACAGACGTTAATGGGGGTCACGTTACTGTACGGCTACCATGCTCGTTGTTGAAGGGGTCTATGGTTAGGGGCTAGGGCCAGGGTTAGCTACAGGTTGAGGTAAGCTGCACGTGCAGCTGATTAACATCTGGATCAACTGGATTCAAGATGGCTGCCATGGACCAGCAACCAAATGCTCTTAGTTTTCAGGAACATAAATAATCATTAGATCATTTTTAAAAGTTCGCCTCTCAACCCAACATGGTTCTAGTTTAAACCCCCCCCCCCCCATCCTCCCCCCACTCTCGTGGAACCGTCTGGCCCCGGGTCGTGTCCATGTCTTCAGTAAATCCGTCTTTTATTGTTTGTGATGTTTCTGAGTCTTGTCGCTGAGACATTCTTCTTCTCGTTGTTGTTTTGAAGTTATTTCTCTTTGGATGAGGTTCAGCAGAGACGGTTTGGCTAAATCAGCTCTCACACACTCCTAAATCAACGGTCTAATTCCCAAACATGGCGTCACACATAGTGGACGATACACACCGCTCACCTGCAGCCGTCACACACCTTCAGAGATGTAACTGAGGCTATCTCCTTCTGCAGTAAGCAGCTTTGAAGTAGCATCAATCTTCCTTTTGCATCTGTCAAACTTCTCCAACATCCACTTCCCGACCAAGCAGCCCATCAGGAGGAAATCAAAGCCCCTTCAGGCGTTTGACATGCTGTAAATAGTCTGCTACGGATAAGCCACAGCGTGAATGAGCTCTGAACGGGATGAGTCTATTTGCTGGCTCATAAGAGCGCGCTTTCATATCCCCCACAGACCATATACCACGGACCTCGTAATGGTCCTCTCATCGTTTCAGACTCAACTCACGGGGGTTTTATCGCCCTGCCTTAATTTGTGTGTGCATAATTGAAAGAAAATGAGATTTATGGGACGGCCGTGTACAGGAGCAGAACCCTGCAGTCGCTCTCTATCTGCGTCTCCTCCTCACACACTCCTCTGACCTTGTTGCCTCTTTTATTTACTGCACAATGACTGCAGTTCCAAGTGTAATTAGAGCCGTTACAGCCCGGCCTTTGGTCTCAGTCATTTAGAGGTGAGCGCACCATCAGTCCTTTCCCCCCTCGCCCCTCGGATCGGAGCGTCCCTCCACCCAGCACCTCCTCTTGGATCCGGTCCCAAAAACCCACACCTTCCCTTCCCCAGGTCAAACTGGGACCATTCTCTCCACTCTGTTTCATTTTAGATGCTTAATTAATCATTTCCTCACATTTTCAGCTGAACGCTAACAAATTGCCCTGGTCAGAGCCCGAAGACAAAAGGATTTTGTGTTAATTAAGCATACAGCAATTCATTTACACGCCGTTCCCTTCCTCCCACATGCTTCCATCCTCTAAACCACAACTCTGCAGCTGTCAACCGCTTTCATTCGTCTGCTCACTTCTCCTCCTCCGCCTCCTGCAGGAGGACGCTGTACCGGAGCCGTAATCACACCCAGACAATGAGAGGAAGGAGCTGGTCTCGGGTTTTACCAGGAAATTTACCTGATAAAAGGGATTTAGTACAAATGAGTTTCAGTTCCTCCGACAGCAACGCTGATGCTGTTGTTATCCTGCAGCAGGCGCTAAGCTCAGACTCACGCTTTTACTTTATCCAACTTTTACCCAGTAGGCAGAAAACTGGTTTCTACTGGTGTTTCATTTGTGTGTGTGAACAGTTTTAGCTCCTCTAATGAAAATAAAACCAGTTTATTACATCATCATCATCCCCTGTGACCTTCATATCTGGTTCTAAACAATAACCATCACTTTAGTTCTCTGCATCTGACCCCTCCCTGAGTGGGCTGATATTTGTGGCTCAGCGTCTTGCCCAAGGGTACTTCAACACATGGCCTGCAGGGCCTCCCCTTCTGTAGTTTGTGTTTTATCCCACTGTCTCCAACCAGTCACCTACAGCCACATCCCAGTGAGATACTGGTGCGTCAACAACCACAAAGTACAGTAGACATGAGTGGACGGACGGATGGATGATGGATGGATGGATGGATGGATGGATGGATGGATGATGGATGGATGGATGGATGGATGGATGGATGATGGATGGATGGATGCATGGATGGATGGATGGATGATGGATGGATGGATGCATGGATGGATGGATGGATGCATGGATGGATGATGGATGGATGGATGGATGGATGGATGATGGATGGATGGATGGATGGATGGATGCATGGATGGATGCATGATGGATGCATGGATGCATGGATGCATGGATAGATGGATCGATGCATGGATGATGGATGGATGGATGGATGGATGATGCAGGGATGGATGGATGGATGATGGATGGATAGATGGATGGATGGATGCATGGATGGAGGGATGGATGATGGAGGGATGCAT
>SSNS01000335.1:79140-90839 GCA_006937985.1 Aphyosemion australe
TTTTTTCCTTTTCTGAGCCGTTTGGTTCATTTCATGGATTTTAGACAAGAGACGAGGAGAAAATGGCACAAGTCCAGCTTCAAACGAGAGGATGGGAAAAATACTAGTCTGGTTCTGGAGACGGGGATGAGGAGAACGCAAATACAAACGGTTTCATTTTTATTATATCTGACTCCTATAGAAGGAAAAGGTAGGAGCCTTTGTGTTTATTATTACTGAGACATTACCCTGAAGGAGACGGGTCCGTGTCTCTGAAGAGCGCCGTGATGTTCCATCATCCTTAAAGTCGGAGGAAATCAGCGGTGAAGAAGGTTCCTCTGAAGCCGCGGCATCGCCGCCGACACTCCTGCTGATTGTTGAAGAGGCCGGATCGGCTCTGAGAGCAGAAAACAACAATACGGTCATCACTCACCAAACCAGCCCTGATTGGCCGTCGTATCGATCCTCTGTGTTCTCGGACATTTGGGAGGAAATATCGGCACAAACGGCACCGGGGCAGGATTTCTATTCCCACCCCCTGCTGAGTCTAAATGAAACCATACACCACGGCTTTTTCCTTTAGGTAGAGAACAACAGCTGGTCTGCACGCGGGTCATGTAACTAAAACTTTCCTGCTGAGTTGATGCAGAAATGATCGTAATCTGAGATCATCTGGGATCATCTGGGATCATCTGGGATCATCTAGCATAACTTTTGAGTTTGATTTCACTACTTCTGCGTTTTCTGTAGGTAACTCAGATAAAGGCTGATATCCTCTAGTTCAAGCTGAAACGCCCTCTGGTGGCTGGCTGCAGCGCCAGCTTTAAGCTCCGCCCTTTCACGTACGGGACAGAATGTGAATGTTAAATTGACCAAAGATCATTTATTCCTGGTGGAGGAGCCGACTCATGGGAATCCTGGAAGGTGAGGAAATTTTCCAGTTGAGGATCAACATAAAAAGCTGAGTAACAAGTTTTTAAACTTCATTAATGCGAGCGAGGATCCAACCCAATCCCTGGATCGCAGCAGAGCAGCTCCTAATCTTCAGGATTGGAGCTGCTTCTGCTTCAGCGCCTGCTAACAGGAGATCATGGATTCACTTTGGTGCACAGAGATTTAGTTTTAAATTTCCTCCCAACCACAAACATTTCAACATCTTCTCAGAAACAGTGTTTTTCTGCTCATTTTTAGGAACGTTTGGGAGAATTGTTGCATCAGTGTGTGGTTGGTAGACTCACGGATACGTGATGCAGCAGCATGTTTTATAGAAATACTTCCTGTGGCGGGTCCTGACGGCACCACTCTTATATTAGTCATGAAAGTTATTAAAAAAGCAGCAACAGCTGTTTTAGAGCGTCATTAGTCGGCTTTAGAACGTTCTTTCTCTGTGCTTAGAAGGTCAGGGTTCACCACCTTGCTGCAGATGTTAACTGACCTTGTATTTCAGCACCTTGGTCCATCTTGACCTGATAAGAGTTTATTTTTCATATTAAGAAATAAACACTTCAAAATGTAGAAAAATTATTAAAACCAGGGAGACGAGGTCCTGCCTCAGGTGGAGGAGTTTAGGTGTCTCAGGGTTGTTCACGAGGGAAAGATGGAGCAGGAGATCGATAGGTCAAAGGTCAGCTTTGTTTATAGCACATTTACTACAGCAACTGCTGCCCAGAGTGCTTCACAAGGTAAAACACAATAATCGTATATATATATATACGACGCTGAAAGTACGACGAGAAAGAGAGAAAGAGAGAAAGAGAGAAAGAGAGGAGACAACAGGTAAAATATAGAGAAAACACAAAACCTGGAGTGGTGCTGCGTCTACAGTGATGCAGGCGTTGAGTTGAGTTGGGTCTTGGGATGTTCACTATCGTAGACGTGGTGGAATGTTTGGTCATTCCACTCATTTCCAGTCGTTTATTCACAATAAAAGGTTCATCCCTGACATTTAGATACACCCATGTTTAGTTTTAGAGTCTGGTGTTATCTGACGGTTATTTTGTAGCTCCGTGCCTGCGACCCTGAGCCACCAGAGCTTGTGTTGCTGTTAACGTTGAACTTCTGCTCCACATGTGCTTCATTAAAGATCGTTAAACATCCCAGTATTTAGGTGTTCTGTGATGTCAGAGAACCATGAGATTGTTTTATTTGTGAGGGTGGGTTAGGTTGGGAGATTTAGGTCTAAATTGTTATCATCAAAAAAAAAAATAAGAGCGAGGACATGTGATCACATACCGACAGTTTTGACAATTAAAACTGTAAATGTGTCTAGGTTAACCGTTTGATGGTCACACAAACCTCATTTGGGACAATAAGGGTTAAAACAATAACGTAAGGTAATCATTATGATGACGGGTAGTGCAGGTTCCATGAGGTCTAGAACGTGTTCTACCTCGTTGGTTCTACCTGCCAGTCAAAGAGCTTAGAGACAGGAAAGGATCCACTTATGAAAGCTTGTTTGACTAAAGAGCTCCTCGTTATGAGAGACCGTTAAACGACTCCAGCCTTAAGAAACGAGCATCTTTCCTACCTAATGGTGTAATAATGCTAAACTGGTCTGTAATGCAGCACCATGACATGATTGTCCACTAATGTGACGGCAGTTAGCACGCTGCTACCTGCTAGCATATTTCATATTAGCAACACGAACCCTTCACCTGCAGGTAGGACTCGCCATCCGCGTGGTTAAAGCCAGACCTGTAGAGATGGCTGCAGCCGTGCCACTCACAGGTCTTCATCTAAACAGGACGCTCATGCACAGATCGCTTTAACTAAACAACGGCGAGGACGGGGCTGCTGTTCCCTCTGGAGAGCACTTCCCCCGACAGCAGCAGCGTTTAGAGCCGTGACACATTCAGGCGTTTTTCCTTTCTCAGTTTGTTTTCCAACAAAGACAACAAACTGCAGCGCAACTTTAGAAAGAGTTGCTTTTTCAAAGCCGGTGTCCGTGGGCCATTTGCTGCGTGCTTTTCAAACAAACTGCTGATCTTTAAAAAAATGGTTCATATACGACAACTTTGAAGTACAAAATGGCTCTTATCAACTTTCGCCAGCTGTTTAAACAACACCCGCTGCTTTGTGTGTGTGTGTGTGTGTGTTTGTGTGTGTGTGTGTGTTTGTATTTAAGTTTCCCCTAAAATTGCTTTTCATTCATGCAAATCCTGGTCATTTGGATTCAACACACAACCGATGTTCATTTAGCCGAGGATTTATCGCCGCAGCGAGTCAGAAGTGGGAAACTTGTGAGAGTTTGGCTCGTTTTTCTGGAGTTTTCTTGTTAGCTTTCAGTAAAAACCATTTATTTCAAGGGTTCAAGGCTAATGGTTTGCTGCATGATGAACGCTGGGTTATTACCTGGAGGTAACCCGTAAGACATTTGCCTCAGGTCTGCGTGTTGGAGGAAGCTGTTGCAGCTTCCAATGATGATGTGAGTGGGTGGGTCCAGCCTCATCCTGGTCATTTATGGAAAACAGGCGTTAAAGAGCAAACAGTGGAGATGTTTCCATTAACATGTTTACAATTGAATCAGTCAGACTCAGCCCCGCCCCTTACGCCGTACTGGTCAAACTCACGGCGCCCTACAGGACTCTCTACGGTCAGTATTAACCCACTTTCAGCCTCGCCGTACATGAAAGAGGTCCGAGGCACAAGTCGACGCAGTTTAAATGAGCAGATTCACCAGGTCGCTATTGAAGGGCTTCATCACGTGGAGGTGCTGCGATTCTACTCTACTCGTCACTTTTAAGGATAAAGTTAATAATGTTTCATGTTAAACGGCAGATACAGAGGGATAGATGTGGAGTAATGATTAAATATAAGTAAATAAATAAATGTATAAATAACTAAACAAGTGTCTGACACGTCAGTGTTTTCATCATTAAGGGTGTTCCTAAGTGGCTGTTGACACTAACCCACCACCAGATGTTTCCATCAGGACAAAGAACTCAGAACATGTAAGTAAACAAGTTGAGTCGTAATAAATAAAGGGAATAAGTGTTGAACACACTTGATTTAATAGTATTTGTTGGTGATTCCAGCTTCTGGACTCTCGTCTGGAGAGACCAGTCCTTGTTGCTCTTCTGGACCATTCTTCCTCACAAACGCTCTTGAAGGTTCCTCTTTGATGAACTTTGACCTTCAGCTCTCTCCATAGATGTTCTATGGGATGTAGGTCAGGTGACTGACTGGGCCATTCAAGCTACTTGATTGTCTTTATTTCTTCCCTTGGTCTTGTGTTTGGGATCAGGGTCTCGCTGAAATGTCCATCCTCTTTTCACTTTCAGCTGTCTGGTAGACGGCAGCAGATGTTTATCCAGAAGGTCCCGGTACGTTTTTCCATCCATCCTGCCTTCAGTAACATGAAGTCAGCCAGGATCCCCACCATGATGATTTTACCAGCTCCGGTGGCAGAGTGTCCGCCCCGGGACTGGGAGATCGGGGTTCGAATCCCGGTCACGTCATACCAAAGACTTTGAAAAAATGGGACCCAATGCCTCCTCGCTTGACACTCACCACTAAGGGGTTGGATTGGGGGGTTAAACCACCAAATAGTTCCCTGAGCGCGGCCACAGCTGCAGCTCACCGCTCCCCACCATGGGGATGGGTCAAATGCGGAGATGTAATTTCACCAGTGTGTGATGATGACTTGGGACTTTAACTTATGATGCTTCCACCACCAAACTTAACTCAGGGCCATTTCTTCTCCAGACATGGTGTGTAGAATGGTTTCATCTGACCATCCTACAGTCTCCCAGTGGTCCACAGGCTTCTCCAAATGCTGCTTCACAAACTTTAACAGAGCCTCAACATCCTTTATGTTCAGCATGGAGTCTTGCGTGGTGAACCATGGATGCCATGGTGGTTCAGTAACTGCTGATGCAAGGTCTTCCTGAGTGGCTCTTGGAGAACTCTCCTGATTATGGTTTGGACTCCACAGACAGGAACCTTACATGGATCACCTGATCATGGCCGGTTTCTGATGCTCTTTTCATTTCCAGATAACGGCCCCACAGCGCACACAGGAACATTCAGCGTTCTGGAGATGCTCCTAGAACCATTCCCATCAGAGCGCCTTTCAACGATGAGATCTTGGGAGAGTTCTTTTGTCATGAGAAGCCTTGATAGACCATCAGTCAGGACTAAAGCAGCTGATATCTAATCCTTATTTTCCTGCTGTATGTCCCGTTTAGCAGGTTGGGTAACGTTAGCAGGTGTGAAATTCAAAAACTGAATTATTTCTGTCATTAAAATGTGTATTATGTTTCATCGTACAGTTATATAACAGAACAACTCTCATCAACCCTGCAGTACCTGGCTTCTCCACCAGAAGGAGTCATGCCTGTTTTTGAGGGACGTTGTGCTAAAACTGCACATGGAATGGTTTGGTGCTGTAGGTTAGGGTATTTATTCTAGTGTCTGTGTTTAGACATGACTTCCTTATTCTGAGTTACCACCAGACTGTCTGTGCTGAACGTACAACACTTAAACCCGTTTTATGTTGGGTCTAGTTCGCTGAAGGCATTCAGTTACAACTATCGTGCATTTCTGTTAATCTTAGTTTTGTCACAAGTTATCCTAGTTTTTATGTAACGTAGTTTCCTCCGACAGTTGTCTCAGATTAATTTCACTGTTTCACTCCGGGAAACTAAACAGAGACGGGTTAGAGACGGTCTGCAGCAGCCTGGTGCCATGGCGTTGGTCGGTAAACCGTACACCTGGTTACCAGCAGTAGGGATGGTTTGGCGTTATTTACCATCCATAGGAACTGTTTAGTGAGCTGAATCTCCATGGTGCATGTCTAAAATCAAACTATACTTGTGTCGTATGAAGAATATACGGTAAGTCCTACCAACTCTTTAGTTTAGGAAAGGTGTGTCAGGAAGAGTTTGGGTTTGAACGTAAACAGAAACGTTTGTCATGTTGACGTCACAGCTTGTTTTTGTTATTACACTACTCCATTTAATCCCTTTAAAGTCAGTTTAATTCAGTCTGCTGCATCTATCAACAGGTTGCCATTCATGGGATAAATAAATAAATATGTCGTACACAACACACCAAAGGCCAGTAACAGTAGTAACAGGTAAACAGCACGCCATGGAAGACGGTTTACATTGTTTTTGAGCTACAGGTAGTGAAAACAGACCAAAATGGTGACAGAACAGAGGATGTAAAGGAGGTGAGGGTGCTTTAATGCTCACGCCTCGTCATCCTTGTGGTTTATCACGATTAATGGTGCAGAAATCAGACACTAACTTAAATTGTGAGTGCTGTATGTTCTGGATCTCATGGTGCATGAACATTGCTGCGTTGCATTAAGTGCATTGATGTACGAGTGTGTGAGCTCTGATTCATTAGCAGCCCTGTGCGGGTGGCCAGCAGCAGCTTTTATTTCAAACACAAGCTCTTTTTTTTGTAAATGCATTAAGTGCAATGCTTCAATTTATTCTGTGCAGTGAAATGATGTGACGAATAGGTCTGTCACATCTATAAAAAACTGTGCCAGATTAATTTATCACGGGATGATAAAGGCTGCGTTTGTGCTAATGTTTGTGCGACCGGCGTGGGTCTGCTCGAGTGTTCTTTCAGGATGTTTCATCAGTCCCGCCGCCGCCGCGCTCGCTCGCTCGTTTGTCTTGGTTTTCGTCGTGTGAGACAAAACTGGATTACACCGAAGTTCACTGATATATTAAAGCATGAATGAAGTAGAAGTGGGAGAGGGAGCATCTTGTTGGTGTTTGGGTCTGAGTCTGCAGCTCAGGAGCCAACGACATGTCAGGTAACCCCTCCTGAGAGACGGTTAGGTAACCCCTCCTGTGAGAGGGTTAGGTAAGCCCTCCTGTGAGAGGGTCAGGTAACCCCTCCTGTGAGAGGGTCAGGTAACCCCTCCTGTGAGAGGGTTAGGTAAGCCCTCCTGTGAGAGGGTTAGGTAAGCCCTCCTGTGAGAGGGTTAGGTAACCCCTCCTGTGAGAGGGTCAGGTAACCCCTCCTGTGAGAGGGTTAGGTAACCCCTCCTGTGAGAGGGTCAGGTAACCCCTCCTGTGAGAGGGTTAGGTAACCCCTCCTGTGAGAAGGTTAGGTAACCCCTCCTGTGAGAGGGTCAGGTAACCCCTCCTGTGAGAGGGTTAGGTAACCCCTCCTGTGAGAGGGTTAGGTAACCCCTCCTGTGAGAGGGTCAGGTAACACCTCCTGTGAGAAGGTTAGGTAACCCCTCCTGTGAGAAGGTTAGACACCTTCGTGAGCTGTTTCAGGATTACAAAGATTGAGCGGTTGGTACCATGTTTAACTGATCAGCCACACGGGCGAGGCTTTAGATTAAATGTAGTTTTTTGTTTATTAAACTCTGACACCTGAGAGCAAAATTCATTTTTTCTCTCATCTATTGAAATGACTGACCAGAGAGAAAGAATAGAAGTTGAATTTATTCTTTCCCAGATCTGTTGGTTTGTGTGAACGAGGCTCATCGGGTGTAGAGGTTTCCCCTCATTTATCCGTGATAACCAAACGTTTACTTCCTGTCCATGAGGGAACGGTGTTTCAGGAGCACTGAAGCTGATTTTTTATTAAATGTTGGTTCGGGTTAGGCCTGAATCGTTCCCACTGAAGGGAAAATTCCCCTCTACCTTCAGCTCACTGAGCAGAGCTTCACAGAAACGTTCAGCTTCCAGCCTTAATCCCAATCCATCACATCTACCACTGATTGCCTGTTTCCTTTTTAGCTCTTTCTTTCCTTTTTCCGTCTTCTTTTACATCCCTACTGTGACAGCCGACGGCTGTCGGAGCCACAAAGACCTGCAGGGTAGCTAGCAAACACATCAAAGGCACATCATCAAAGAGCGCCGTCAGTCCTGCATGACCGGCTTCCACCAGTTTGTTCTGCTGCACTTACGAGATTACACAACGGATAAGAACAAACATTATTCCATGGAAAAGCTAATAAATAGAAACAAACAGCTCCTAAAGCTTTCTGTCATACGAACCATTCAGTTGTGTTTCAGCCTCATTCATTTAAAGAATTTTTCTGTGAAGAAAGTTGAGACTGGAAAGTGTTTTGACAGAATAATCTGTCAGAATTGCCTTTATTTAAATCCCCTTTGTTAAGCTGCTTTTATAAATTCAGATAAAGTGGAGAGTTCATGCTGTCCTCTTTCTGTAGAGAGCTGCATTAAGCTCAGGTTTGGTTTTTATCTGCTTCACCACAAAGATACGGAAAATAGGAACAGAGGGCTGATCGCTCCGGTGCTTAAGTTACTCTAATAATTATTACTAGATGTTTTTATAGAGACCTGAAGGTAGAAATGTCTCCATCATAACTATCACTAAGCTCAAATCTCTAATGTTAACCTACTTTCTATTGGTGTCCACCAACCGTGTCATAAAAGGACAATAAACAATAACCTCTTCCATTTCTCACTATATACTATACTATATATATTAGGGGTGTCAAATTATCAGATTAATTGAGATTAATTAATTACCTCCACATTTAGTGCACTATTTTTGTAATCGCGTTAATCTAATTTTTAATTTATAACTTTACTGGGACTTTTCTAGCCTACCTGTTGGGATTTTTAATTTCTTTTTACACCTATATATGTATGTATACACACATACATATATATACCATATATATAAAGTATATATATGTATGTGTGTATACATACATATATACTATATAAATATATATATATATATATATATATATAATCAATCAACCTTTATTTGTATAGCGCCTTCCACACCCATTACAGGAGGTCAAGGCGTTGAGAACAACATAAAATCATGATAAAATGAAATATTAGAACATTGAACAATAGAAAAAAATACATAAAAGCATAAAAACATAAAAGCATAAAAACAGGCAGACATCATGCGTTTTCTGGAAACGCTAGACGAAAAAAATGTGTGTATATATCTATAGTGTATATATATGAAGGTGTGTATACATACATATATATACTATATAAATATATATATACACATATATACACACATACATATATATAATATATATATACATATATGTGTGTATATATATGTGTATATATATTTATATAGTATATATGTGTGTGTATATATATATTTATATAGTATATATATGTACACACACATACATATATATACTATATAAATATATATACACACATACATATATAATATATATATATATATATATATATATACATATATGTGTGTATATACACTGCTCACAAAAACTAAAGGAACACTTTAAAGAAACACATTAGATACATCAGATCTCAATATGAAGTTGGATATAACAACAGGGCAATGTCTTAGGAACAAAAGGATGCCAAGTCTTTTAATGGAAATAAAAGTTTTCAGCCTACAGAGGGCTCAATTGTGTAGACACCCTAAAATTGTGAGTGAAATGAAGATGTGGCAGGCTAGTCCATTATTTCAAAAACTTAATTTCTGCAACTCAAAATGCTTTTCAGTATCTTGTGTGGCCCCCACGAGCTTGTGTGCATGCTTGACAACGTCGGGGCATGCTCCTAATGAGACAACGGATGGTGTCTTGTGGCATTTCCTCCCAGATCTGTGTGAGGGCATCCCTGAGCTCTTGTACAGTCTGAGGAGCAACCTGGCGCCGCCTAATGGACCGAAATATAATGTCCCACAGATGTTCTATTGGGTTTAAGTCAGGGGATCGTGAAGGCCATTCAATTGTGTCAATTCCTTCATCCTCCAGGTACTGCCTGCATACTCTTGCCACATGAGGCCGGGCATTGTCGTGCATTAGGAGAAAACCAGGACCTACTGCATCAGCGTAGGGTCTGACAAAGGGTTCAAGGATTTCATCTCGATACCTTATGGCAGTCAGAGCACCATTTCCTAGGCAGTAGAGGTCTGTGCGTCCCTCCATGGATATGCCTCCCCAGACCATCACTGACCCACCACCAAACCTGTCATGTTGAACGACGTTGCAGGCAGCATAACGTTCTCCTTGTCTTCTCCAGACTCTTTCACGTCTATCACAGGTGCTCAGGGTGAACCTGCTCTCGTCTGTAAATAGTACAGGGCGCCAGTGGCGGACTTGCCAATTCTGGTGTTCTTGAGCAAATGCCAGTCGAGCTCTACGGTGCTGGGCAGTGAGCACAGGGCCCACTACAGGACGTCGGGCCCTCAGGCCATCTTCATGAAGTCTGTTCCTGATTGTTTGGGTAGAGACATTCACACCAGTGGCCCTCTGGAGGTCATTCTGTAGGGCACGAGCAGTGCTCAGCCTGTTCCGCCTTGCACAAAGGAGCAGGTATCGGTCCTGCTGATGGGTTGTGGACCTTCTACGGCCCTGTCCAGCTCTCCGAGAATAACCGCCAGTCTCCTGAAATCTCCTCCATGTTCTGGAGATTGTGCTGGGAGACACATTAAACCTTCTTGCTGCAGCACGTGTGGATGTGCCATCCTGGAGAAGTTGGACAACCTGTGCAACTTCTGTAGGGTTAAGGAATCGCCTCATGCTGCCAGTAGAGATAATTACTCAAGCCAAAACTAGCACGAGTGGAAAACCAGCCAAAAAAGATCAAGAGGGAGAAACTTGAAATGACCTCCACATGTTAAACCAGTCCTGTTTTGAGGGTTTTGTAATTGTTGCCACTTTAGTGCACCTGTCGTTAAGTCCATGAACACCAATACAGCTGAAAGTGATTAACAATGCCCTCAGCTGCTTAATCAACCAGAAAATTATCAGACAGGTTTAATTGATTTCATGCCAGGCCCAATAAAAAAAGTGTTCCTTTAATTTTTGTGAGCAGTGTGTGTGTATATATATATTTATATAGTATATATGTGTGTATATATATATTTATATAGTATATATGTATGTATACACATACATATATATATACTATATAAATATATATATATACACAGTATATGAATATGTATATATATACAGTATATGTATATATATATTCATATACTGTATATATATATAGTATATGTATGTTTGTGTGTATATATATAAATATATACAGTATATGAATATATATTTTAATTTATTTATTCTTTATTTAACCAGGAAGGTCCCATTGAGATTAAAAACCTAATTTTCAAGGGAGTCCTGGCCAAGAGGCAGCAAAAGTTACAGTTACAACATATACATATAGGGCAGCAGTAGCTCAGGAGGTAGAGCGGGTTGTCCAGTAATCGGAAGGTTGCAGGTTCGATCCCGGCTCCGGCCAGAGAATGCTGCTGTGTGTCCTTGGGCAAGACACTTAACCCGCCTTGCCTGCTGGTGGTGGTCGGAGGGACTGGTGGCGCCAGTGCTCGGCAGCCTCGCCTCTGTCAGTGCGCCCCAGGGCAGCTGTAGCTACATCGTAGCTCATCCCCACCAGCGTATGAATGTGTGTGTGAATGGGTGGATGACTGATTGTGTTGTGAAGCGCCTTGGGGGGTTGTAGAACCCTAAGAAGGCGCTATACAAATACAGGCCATTTACCATTTACCATATATATATTTTTTTCCAGTTACACAGACATGTTATGTACAGAATTACAGAAGGCAATTACAACACAGGGAATCTGTCTCAAGGGTTCTCAGTCTGGTTTTAAAAGTATTCAAGGAGATAAACTCGGTTAGTTTCCAGTTTTCCTGCAGCCTGTTCCATGCAGAAGGAGCAGAGTGAGCGAAAGCTCTTTTACCCAGTTCAGTGCGAGCAATCATATATATATATATATACATATATATATATATATATATATATATAT
>SSNS01000335.1:91868-105505 GCA_006937985.1 Aphyosemion australe
CACTTCATGCTTCCATCTGCTGAAAAGCTTTATGGAGATGAAGATTTCATTTTTCAGCACGACCTGGCACCTGCTCACAGTGCCAAAACCACTGGTAAATGGTTTGCTGACCATGGTATTACTGTGCTCAATTGGCCTGCCAACTCTCCTGACCTGAACCCCATAGAGAATCTGTGGGATATGGTGAAGAGAAAGTTGAGAGACGCAAGACCCAACACTCTGGATGAGCTTAAGGCCGCTATCGAAGCATCCTGGGCCTCCATTACACCTCAGCAGTGCCACAGGCTGATTGCCTCTATGCCACGCCGCATTGAAGCAGTCATTTCTGCTAAAGGATTCCCGACCAAGTATTGAGTGCATAACTGAACATAATTATTTGAAGGTTGACCTTTTTTGTATTAAAAACACTTTTCTATTATTGGTCGGTTGGAATATGCTAATTTTTTGAGATAGGAATTTTGGGTTTTCATGAGCTGTATGCCAAAATCATCAATATTAAAACAATAAACGGCTTGAACTACTTCAGTTGTGTGTAATGAATCTAAAATATATGAAAGTCTAATGTTTATCAGTACATTACAGAAATTAATGAACTTTATCACACTATGATAATTTTTTGAGAAGGACCTGTATATATATTTATATATACAGTATATATATACAGTATATATGTCTGTGTGTGTATGTGTGTGTGTGTGTGTTTGCTTGTATGTGAGGCTAAAACATGTAGAAATTTTTCAGAAGACTAAAAACTAAGATAAGAATAAAGAAAAAGATGTTTAAAAGCAGCCGATGGGATTAAAACCTCTTCAAGGATTTTATGAGTACCCTTTAAATGGAACTGAAGTACTTTATAAAAAGTATTTTGTTGCATCAGGACCTGAATAAAGTGATCCTTGCTCAATAACCCTTTCATGACGTATTTGTCCTGCAGAAACATGGTGGGTATGCTTTTATAGTCCCGTTGTCCTTCTACACGTCAAAGTCTTGTTTTTGTCCCTAATTTAAAAATAAATAACTAAATCAAACGAGGACACATTAATTGTGACGTGACTGAAAAAGTTGGTGTAGGAGGTTTGTCATTGTTGAACCGAAGCTGGAGAGGCTTTTAAAGGCTCGTACTTTACCCATCATGCTGGGAGTGAATTACTTATCAAGGTTGCGTTTCCGTGGTGATTCAACACTTGAAGGTGTAAGAGACAAGCCTGGGGTTGAGTTTGAATAAAATCTTGGGCTTTTAGTTTCCCGGCCAGCCCGTGTCTTATCGTCCCGTCTGTAACGAGAGGAGACGGCTCAAACACCCAGAGTCATTTATCTCTTTCATTTCCGTGAGTTATAGCAGTTATGCTTTTGTTTTTATGCTGAGGTGTTTCTCTGCAATAATTCGTCCCACTTTTTTATTAAGGAGCTAGATGTTGTGAATGGAATGACAAATGTGCTCGGGTCTTTATTGATTTGTATTCTCTCTCCACTTTGTTTACACCCTCAAACCTCGGCTCATTACCGGCACAATGACCGTGTGTGTGTCTCCGGAGAGCTGTGGGACTCTGCACCACGCTGGCTGCAGAAACACCAGACCTTCCTTAGCTCCTGTTCAGACGTCACATTTTCTTTTTACATTTCCTTTTTCCTCTGTAGGAATGTCAGAGTGGAACATCGGTGTTTGATGGCTTTGCAGTCCTCGTTCAGACCATTAGCAGCTTTCTACTGTTGGTACAGAGGAAATGACTGTTTGGGTTAGCGTGACCTAGCATGAGGATTGGAAGCAGGTCAAATGACGCTACTGTCAGCCCTGCAGAATCCCACAGAGGGGATTTTTATCCTTTTGGCAAACCTGCAGAGCCCAAAATCAGCTGAGTCATCAAAAAGATGCAAATTCATTTTTAGATGCTTCAGAGTCAAGAGGAGGCCTGAAAGGCCAGAGGCCAGCAAGTTAGAGATGTCTTTATTAAACCAGGTTTATTTATTTATTTATTTATTTATTTATTTATTTATTTATAACCAGTGCTGATACAAGCTGTGCCATACTGGAAAACTCACTATGTGTTTTTATCTAACTCTTTATTACAATATAAAATAAACAGATACTTTCTACAGACGAGCTGCTGACCTTTAACCTGCACTGGTCTGACCTCTGGTCCTGATCCTGTGTTGGAGCCCACAGACACGACCACTGGAGCCAGACCGACTATCACACAGGTGGTTCTGAGTCTAAACGACACAGATGTGGGACAACGAAGTTATATCTTCTGTGATGTCTCCTACCCACAGAAGAACACGAATTAGTTACTCGTTCTGGTTTTGGGTTGATGAAAACTCCCTGAAGAGAAATATGGAGTACTCCTCCTCTAACCTTTTCCTCCCCGTAGAGGACGTCCGGAGTGTACTGTAAGCTTTTGGCTGTGATATTAGCCGGTGATGCACAGCTCTTATCTCTGTGAGGTCAGGCTTCTGTGGAGGCGAGTCAGTTTATATCTCAGCAAACATGGGATATTGATTCTTTATGGGCCTGGCTTTGAGTTAAAAGAGGACGGACACGTGAGGTTTTCTGAAACTCGGCTGTAGTTTGGGTTCTGAGTCAGATTTCTCTGCTTAACCTGCTTCATCTAAACCCAAATGGGTTGTTTCTGTTTATCCTGATGTTGTTTTGAGGGTTCTGATTGAGATTTTACTGGATGTGCAGAACTTCCTGCCAATCTTCAAAATAAGAGTCTCAAACAATCATATGTAGGCCTACCTTAAAATCCTAAAAGCTTTTAAAATATGAAAAAAAAAAGGAAGGGGCCGGAGCTCTCGGTTCAAGGAATTATTTTATTAGGTGAAGAAAAAAAAACCTAACGTTTCGACAGAGTTACAGGCCTTAATATAATCACAGGTTTATATACACAGGTGTGGTAAGGCTGATTAGACAGAAAGCATACTAGTCTTAGGCTCATTGGTTATTGGGCTGGGGGAAAGGCGGGGTCAGCGCCGAGTTATATGAGTCAATAAATATCAATTTCATCCAGCCCAAAGCCATCCAAAAGATAACTTTCCAGTTCATCCAAAGCAAAATGAGCCATAATAAATATTAATCCTAAGCAAGTTAAAATGCCTCATACAAAAAATATACAATAATATGTATAATACCCATGATAAAATACATCAAATTGATGATAGAGATAAAATAACGAAACACCTGGTTAGAGGAAGCAGGACAGACTAGGTGCTTTATTCACCTCTGCAGGTTCAATAGTATTCATGGTATGCTTTTAAAATATATTTATTTTATGTTGCTGCAGCCTAAAAGGCCTCAGATTTAACAGGTTGTGGTCAAGGATGAGCTAAAATAACTACGTAATTATTAAAATACTTCCTGAAGCATCATTCACACAAGGCATTATGGGTAGTGTAGGATGTGCTAATGCTGGTCTAGTCTTGGGTTTTTCTAAATTACTTTTCTCTTGTTTTTTTTACTTCTGAAAATACATTTTCAACTATTATTATAATAATTGAAAGCATTTAAATCTTTAATGCTAACCGTGTTAATATGAAGATGTTTTCTAATAAAATCATGCTATCTAAAAGTGGTCCTGTGCTGATTATCTATGCATTTGTGACTTTATTACTAAATGAGATCAAATAGAGCTGATAGTTTGAGCCTCAGAATGACCTGATGGTGACGTAAATCTAACTAATTATTCTGTTAACCTTAAATCTGCTGCTAACTGCAGAGTAAACAAACCCGTTAGCGTACGACCGGTCCTCCGTGGCCTGCAGGCTAGTGCTTCATTCCTCTGCACCTTATCACCATTACACACACTTACAGACAGCTTTTCAGCAGAAACAACACTTTCAGGGTCACGGGTTGACACCAACACTAAAGAACCTGCTGCTTCACAGTATTCAGCTTAGTGGAAGACATTAAATATTCTTTACCAGAGAGAAAACCCTGGATCAAATAAAAGATTTAAAGCTGTAAAATATTTGGGATAAAGAAAAAAATACCTTCATGGATTTGGCCTCGGAGCTTTACAAACATCTGAGCTACACAACATTCCTCCACTCTCTCCTTTCTCTTATTTTATATTATGATTCAGAACTCTCTTTCTTTGGTCTCACTCTGTCTCTCGTCTTTATGGAGTCAATAAGGCACAACTGGACAAACGTGATGGCTCTGGCTTGGTGGTGCTGGCTGGGCCAGGATCAGGTTTGGCTCAGCGTTAGCCGGTCTGCTGCTTTAATCACGTTTGCTCAGCACTAGCTCTGCTAACGGCTAGCTTCCTGTCACATTTCCTCCTAGAAGGAGGACACAGAGCTAGGAGGAGCTGCTACTAGCAACAGGGTGTGTTTAATTAAACTTAAATCCAGCTGAGTGGTGTGTGACATGACTTATCAAGTCTAATAAATAATGGATGTTTGTGCTGCTTTGAGAATCTCTGCCAAAGCTTTTACTCTGTCCCCTAGCTGGTGTTGGTGCTGTGGCAGGTTACGGTTCTAGTTTTGTGAAGATTTTAGTTTGCAGGATTTTTTCTGATTAAAAAAATCAAGTTTCATCCCAGGAATCATCAGGCACTAGTTTCATATTATCCCTGCCTGCTTTACTCTGTGATCCTGCATGCTGCAGTCATCTTCTAGCCTACCAGTAGAAATCACAGAGGTCTCTCGAGGACAGTAAAAAGTTGGATGCACTTGGATAAAGAACATCTTCTAAAAACTTTGTTCAAAAACACACTAGATAAAATGTAATATAGTATTACATTTTGTTGTATGTTTTTGAAAAGCTCAATTTTCTTTTTGTCGTGGTTGAGTTGGACAGAACCAACTCAAAGTCAAAGGCGTGTGGAGCAATGATTTTCAGTTGGGAAGTTTTAGTTTGCAGGATTTATTCTGATTAAAAAGAAAAAAACAAGTTTCATCCCAGGAATCATCAGGCACTAGTTTCATATTATCCCTACCTGCTTTACTCTGTGATCCTGGATGCTGCAGTCATCTTCTAGCCTACCAGTAGAAATCACCGAGGTCTCCGTGAAATCACTCCAGTTAGTGGACAGTAAAAAGTTGGATGCACTTGGATAAAGAACATCTTCTAAAAAACGTTGTTCAAACACACACTAGATAACGTGTATTTAGCATTTGTTGTATGTTTTTGAAAACCTCAATTTTCTTTTTGTTGACTTTGAGTTGGACAGAACCAACTCAAAGTCAAAGGTGTGTGGAGCAACGATTTTCAGTTGGGAAGTTTTAGTTAGCAAGATTTATTCTGATTAAAACAAGTGTCATCACAGGAATCATCAGGCACTAGTTTCATATTATCCATGCCTGCTTTACCGTGTGATCCTGGATGCTGCAGTCATCTTCTAGCCTATCATTAGAAATCACAGAGGTCTCCGTAAAATCACTCCTGTTAGTGGACAGTAAAAACTTTGCTTTAGAGCACATATAGATTAGCACTTGGATAAAGAACATCTTCTAAAAATTTTGTTCGAACACACACTAGATAATGTGTAATTACTAGTATTAAATTTTGTTATATGTATTTAAAAAGCTCAATTTTCTTTTTGTTGCGGTTGAGTTGGACAGAACCAACTCAAAGTCAAAGGCATGTGGAGCAATGATTTTCAGTTGGGAAGTTTTAGTTTGCAGGATTTATTCTGATAAAAAAAAATCAAGTTTCATCCCAGGAATCATCAGGCACTAGTTTCATATTATCCCTGCCTGCTTTACTCTGTGATCCTGGATGCTGCAGTCATCTTCTAGCCTACCAGTAGAAATCACCGAGGTCTCCGTCAAATCACTCCTGTTAGTGGACAGTAAAAAGTTGGATGCACTTGGATAAAGAACATCTAAAAAACGTTGTTCAAACACACACTAGATAACGTGTATTTAATATTTGTTGTATGTTTTTGAAAACCTGAATTTCCTGTTTGTTGAGGTTGAGTTGTACAGAACCAACTCAAAGTCGAAGGCGTGTGGAGCAACGATTTTCAGTTCTAAAATGAGGAAGCAATGGTGCACATTTACACTTTCACTCATCAAAATACCAACACCTTCTTGACTAAAACCTCTCCTGCTGTTTTCAGCTTTTTCTGATCTCACTGGTTTTATCACACTGCTAAATCTACCTGGAGTCATGAAAACAGCCTGAAGTTTAAACTTTAGGTGATTTGAATGTTAACTCAGTAAACTCCACCATATTCTCCTTGGATGTGAAAAACCGGAGGGTTTTTATCTCTGACCGTGAGCTTAGCAGGACACAGAAAGAAGCTACAGGAAGTTCTGCTACGTCCCAGGTTAATTAAAAGATGGTGTTGTCTTCGAGACGGGGCTGCGTGGTTGTCAAATTCAATCAGGAGATAGAAGTCAAAGAACTGCCCAAGGGAGAATTCCAGCAGAGCGAGCCAGATGAAAAATAACATCTGGGTGGTGCGTTGGCTTGTGGGGGAACAGGAGGAAATGTTTTGTTCTGAAGACAGAGAGATTTCTGGCTAAATGTTCAGCTGTGACACGTAATTATTCAGCAGCAAGTGGGAGGAAAGTGCAGACTTTAAACTCTTCTTCTGTTGGGGTTGAAGCATGAGCCCAGAAAACCCGTCTGACTGACAACGAGCCTTAAACCAGGATTTAGTCCAGATATGTGTTTTAGACCCAAACGCAGACATTTAAACCTGGCCACTTACATATTTGTGATTTTAAATTGAAAAGGGAACTCAAAAGCCTTTTTCAGTGCTTCATCTCTGAACTGACTTCACTCAAACTCAATCATGTCTTATTCTTAGATAAAGAAGTGAGAGTCAAGGGTTCCGGAGCGCTGAAGCACCCTTACAGCGTTCACCTTGTAATCTTCCATCAGTCGACATTTTTGATTTTCTTCTCTCACAGTTTTTGGAAAACACTCGGAAAAGGTAATAAAAGTCATGCAGCTCAGTCAGGACAAGTGTGCCGTAACTTTGGGTGTCGGGACATTTTAGATATAAACAAAGAGCAAAAAGACAGTTTTCCTTTGGAAAACATGGGATCTGGGAACACGAGGTGGGAATACTGGCTCACTTTGGGTTACAGTTAAAGCGGATTGCGTCACCTCCGTAAAGTGCTGGGGGCGGGACGGGGGGGCAGCATTTTGTGGGCGTGGCGTTGCACCATGGTAAAGCCTATGGAAGGGAACACTTACGGTGAGTGTTGCCAGACTGGAAATGTTAAAGTATCGTACCAGGATCTTAAAATGATCATATTTTGAGAAAAAATATCGTAGTTGCATCCTGACATGTCTGATGACCCACAGCTTCATTATTAGTGTATCAAACAGTGCAAAATTAGTCTTTAAAATAGTTTTAGCTTTAGAAATGTCTCTGGATGCAACCCACAGCCACAGATTCCACACAATGAAGATCTAAAACGATCGTATTATGGGATTTATGATCGAGCTAAATTATCCTACAAATACGATAATTATCGAACATCTGGCAACACTGCTTACGGTACATGTTTACAGACATAGACATGAATACATAGACGCCCCATTGGGCGCTGGAGAACGTAACACCATCGCCGCCATATTGAATGGGTCTCCTCATTCTCCAATGTCAATGCAGGATGGGCAACTATGCCCGTTTTTGTGCAGCCTACGGTTGCAACAACAGGTGTACTATTGAAAACAGATCACGTGGGATTACTATTGACTTTTATAGCCTACCTGATGGGATTTTATATTTTAATTTATTTTGGTTAATTATGTTTTTATTTTAATTTTGATGCCATACCATGTGTCTGATTTTGTTAAAAAGGTTTGATAAAATGTGTTTTTTAGTTGGGTAAACATCTTTTTCAATAGAAATGAATGCACTGGGAGCGAATGGAGACCCATTTAACATGGCAGCTGGCCACTACGGCAGCTCCAATAGGCAGCGCCAGTCTATGGGGCGTCTCGTATATATGTCTGTGCTTACAGCTGCCTTCTACCGCTTTTTTTGGTTCTGTTTAAGAGGACCCTCATGAAAACATGATGGTACATCTTTAAATAAATGTCAAATGAATAAATACATAAACCAAAACGTATGTTACTGTTTAACCCAGTGAGTGTCTCGTTGCTATGGGATCCCCCAGCGTGCAGAGGGCACACCCCCAAACGCCAATAAGCAGCCCTTATAGTTAAGCTCTGACTTTTCTCTACAGATCTGGAAGTTATTTTAGTCGTTTCCAACAACAAAAAAACACTTTAGAGACACAAAAATGAAGCATTTTATACATTTTCTGCCAGTTAGTATTCAGGAATTGTTTCCGCGTGGAACCATAATTCCTACAACATTCTGTCTTTGCTTTATTATTCAGGCCAAAGTTACGGTCGGGCTTTCTTTCAGAGATTTCTTCCGACATCAACTAGTTTTTATTTGGACTCAAACTTTATTTGTTTATTTTTGTTAGATGATCTTAACCAGGGTGTTATTTCTGAAAACCAGCTCTCCTGACATCGTGAGGAACCCGTACCTGCTGCAGCTCAGACCCTCACCTGGAAGGGTTTAGGGTAGAGGGTAGGAGTAGAAGCCTGTCCTGTTCTGGTTGGTCCATTTCATTTAGAAAGCTGCCAGCAGAAGCCTTTTAGAACCAGCTTCCTGTCTTCCTGCTGACACCCCCCTCCCCTCCTCTCAGCAGTCGCTGGCTCAGCCAACAGGTAGACAGAGACCCGCTGACAGGTCTGATACAGATGTGACGGCGCGCTGCGGCCTGAAGCACGACGATGAGAATTGATTCTCCTCCTACCTCCTTCCATTTTTTCTCCTTCTATTGCTGCAGCTCTTCTCCCCGTCTCCTCCTCCTCCTCCATTTGTTGTCTCCTTGTTTGTGTCACTTTCCCCAGGGAGGTGTCAGGCAGGTCTTATTAAACTCCTTTTACACTAATTGAGAACAGAGAATGTGCAGATCAAGCCTTGATTGCTGCCTCGCCCCCTTTTGTCTTGGTACCAACCTTTTTTGTCCCTCACACCTGCTTTCACACCTTTTCACACCCGTTCTTATAATAATAATAGAACGCTCTTCATGCTCCACTTAGCTTCCTGTGGGCCGGCAGAAGGCCGCTGACACAGTTACAGGGGTTCTGGTGCTAGCACGGCCTATATCAGAGACATTTAATTATCCCAGCCAGCCATGTTGGGATCTGCTGCTTCCTCTCTCGCCGCTCCCATCCTCTTTGTTTGGCGTCGCCTCTTTGAAGCCACGTGGTTTAGTATCTGATAGCTTTATAATGACCGCTAATGAGCTACGGTCCATTCCGAGCTAATCAGCGGCGTATCACACAGAAGGATGTGTCCCTTTAACAAAGTCTCATTTTTCATCCTGGACTAGAAACAGGAGGCTCTCTGCTTTATGAAAACTTAGAGGAACTGGAGTTTGGCTCAATTACAGGAATGAGCTGATAGTTATCGGTGAAAATGTCTGAATAACCATTAAGTTAGCTTAGCAAGATCACTTCTTAGCTTTGTAAAGAGTATTGCTCCAGTGCTAATCCACTGTTCTGCTGCTGCTTCCTCATGAGTCTGACACAACTGTATTTGTATTGTTTACATCTGCAGAGCAGGGGTCACGCAGGGGGGGCCTAGCCCTAACCTCAGACGACCAGGAGTAGGCTCTGTGTATGTGAAGGTTACCATGGCAACAGCAGGGGAGGAAGCTTTGACTGGAATCATGGTTAGATTTGTTGAATAGTTGTCCATCCATCACCCATCTGTCCATCCGTCCGTCCATCCGTCCGTCCGTCCATCCATCCATCCATCCATCCATCCATCCATCCATCCATCCATCCATCCATCCATCCATCCATCCATCCATTCACCCATCCATCCATCCATCCATCCATTCATCCATCCATCACCCATCCATCCATCCATCCATCCATCCATCCATCCATCCATCCATCCATCCATCCATCCCCCATCCATCCATCCATCCATCCATGCATCTCCACTGCTCATTGGTCAAAGCTGTGGGACACCCTGGATAGGTCCCAGACCAGACCACCATGTGAGAACACATGCATTCATGGCAAGATCAATTAAACTAGCAGAAACGCCCTAGCCGTGGGCATTAAACCTGCAACCTTCTCTTCCTGTGAGGCAGTGCTGCCGTGGATCCCAGTGATCAATGTCCACATATGAAACATAATGTTGAGTAAATCTCTAGTTTTGCTACAAATTTCCATCTGATTTCTGTGATCATTGCTGCCATATTTTAGCCCAAGTGTCCTAATCAGCTGCCTTGTTTGTCTAACTGGTGTTGCTTGTTTCTGCAGAGGACAGCAGCCAGTAGAGCTTCATCCTTACTGATGTTTACAGACTTCAGACTCTGTTTATGATCATGTGAGAGAAAAGAAACACATACGGGATAAAACCATCACAAATATTGTTTCACGAGCAGAAAAAGAGTCATTTTGTGGATTTTAACTTGACATGAATCTAATTTACAAATGCAGTTAAATCAATGCAGTCCCTGATTACCTGTTATCTTTGCTGACAGCTCTTAGTCACTTTCCACCTGTTTCTGTTAAATCTTTCTCACTTAGAGAACACACACACACATACACACACACACATACACGCACACAAACACACATACATACACACATACATACACACATACATACACACACATACGCACACAAACACACAAAAACACACACACAAACACACACACACACACATACACACACACATACACACGCACACAAACACACGCACATACACACAAAAACACACACACAAACACACAAAAACACACACACAAACACACACACATACACACACACACAAACACACAAAAACACACACACAAACACACACACAAACACACAAAAACACACACACAAACACACATACACACACACATACACAGTCTAGACTCTGTTTTCAGCCCTTCATCGTTTTTCATCCCGTGCTCTCTGGCTCGTCTGGGATGTTGAACCATGTCGGTGGTTATTGTCACGATGACGGTGACTCAGAGGTCGATGAACCGCGTATTCCAGTGAAATCTCGTGGAATCAGACACGTTTCGGGACTCAGTCATACATTTTCTCCCACCCAAAGATAAAGTTTTTTTAAACATCTGCAAAAGTCACAGAAGTCTATTAAAGTGTTTTAAACTAACGGCTGTTAAACCGTGACCTTTTCTTTGGCTCACGCGGTTTGTGGTACAGAAATGGTCAAATTGTTCTTCGTGTCACTTTTATGTGGTGACCTTTTCCGTACCGAGACTCAGTGGTACTTAGCTAAACACCGCTCCTTTATCTCAACCAGTGGTGATCTGATAAACACTTAAAACATAACTGTTTTATCATCTGTGTGAAAGTGGTTCAAGACCCACCAGTGCCTCCGTGGTTATGTGTTTGTGTCGTTGTCGACCCCACTGCAGCATCCGCTCCGTCTCCTGAGTGACACGACGTGGTCTGAGAATCCTTCAGCTCCACGCTTTAGCATGACGCCGGTGAAGGTGCCCCCAGAGGAATACGCTTTCTGTAAACTCAGCCCATCAGCACATGCTGCCTTATCTCCATGACCACGCACGTGCACACACATGCACACGAACCCACGCACCGACTCGCTTCGCCCCTCATACACTTTTAATGGTTTATGGAGAACATAACCGTTCTCTGACCTGAATATCAACACCTGCATTACGCTGGAGTGGAGGAGAGGAGAGGGAAGGATTTATGCAAACTCAGTGCAATGCATAAACACGGGGGTGTGGGGGGGGGCTAAAATAAACAACAACAGGAGGTAAAACGTTCCTCTCCTTGAACACACCCTGATCCGGTCACAGAGATTAGCCAAACCTCCATGAAGCCTCGCTTTTGGAAGCTGCCGATTCGGGACACGAAGACAGCGAAGAGCCACTTGTGGGAGCGTTGGGCCAAAGGAACGCTCCGCTGCTCTCGACAGGTGACGTTCACTAATGAGGGAAACGGCCGGGGCTCAGCGACACATCCAGGTGCTCATCGGGACAAACGTATAGGGAAAGTCTGCCGTGCCCACAAACCACCGGATCACTCAAACACTTCACAAGCGTTCAACACAAGTAGCTCCAAGTGAAAGACTTTAAAAAGAAAAGAAACTAATTCGTTCTGATCCCATTCAGCTTGAAATGACATTTAGGTTTTTTCATTTAAGCACAGCCATCCGTAGCCTCGGTATTAAATATCTTTATCCATACGTACGGCCTGGTTCCTGTCAGAGACTCTCCACAAAGAGAAACGTTGGTGTGAAATTCTTCTGATTTGCTTTGCATCAATTAAAGTGACAGATTAAATATCCGGCGCTTCATGTGTGGGATCAGCTTGGATTCATCTGCTGGCTTTAACACAAGTGTTGGTGTTCTGTGCTAGGATCTGTCGAGGATTTTCTCTTTTGCTTGCACAAGCTTTAACAAACCCTTCTTTATGGATTGGACCAGTGAATGAGCTTAAAGGTACCCAGAATGAACCCAACACACAGAACGTGCAACACTGAACCACAAAGCTGCTCTTTTTAGTGTTGCTTGTGCAGTGAGCGGTGCACGAGAGCTAAGTGTCACCTAATTATCTCCTAGCCCGAGGATGGAAGAGTGACTGGTCTGTGGGGATGACACGCTGGCTGATGACTGCATTAATACCCATGAATTTTTTATCACAATAATGAAACCTAATTGCAAACTGAAGCCAAACACCATCACAGAGAGGTTGGCTGTGTTTAAGTTATGCCACTGCTTCCCTGAACCCTGATTCTGTGTAAAACACACAGGAAGGAACATAACCCTGAGGATGTTATTTGTGTCTCCAGCTAAGAGCGCCGTCGTAGACTCTATGGCTCTCGTATCAAATGAAGGTTTGAGCCTTTGTGTAGAAAACATTCATGGACTTTTACTGAAGTGCTTGTTCCCAGCTATTCATCTTGCTTTTCATCGCTCTGCATCTGGCTCAATAATTGGCACAAAATTGGTCCGACTGTAACATTTTTCCAAGGGAATCAAAATAAATTTACTGTTCATAGAATTCTTTGGAGTCATTTTTGTGATGTTTCCTGGTTTTATTCAACATTTAGTGGTTTTGCTCGAAATAATTTGCAGTGTAACAGCGGCCCGTGTTTAGCGTGAAAAACAAAGCATCAGTGGTTGTGTTTGCTCTTCCTTCTGCACAACAACACAGTTTAGAGAAACAGCGTCGTCGTTGGCACGCCCTTTCACTTGACAAATTTCAATTTTGAGAAATGATGATGACTTTGTGCAGAAACACGTTGTGCTCTAGGAACAGGCTTTTTGCATCATTGAGATTAAAATTTAAAACACGTACAGATGGAGCTCCAGTTGTCTTTGTAGAACATTCTTATGTTTTTTATTTGTATTTTGATGCTTCACTAGTCTAAAACGACAGTAGCAGGTGAGCTAGTCTAAAACGACAGTAGCAGGTGAGCTAGTCTAAAACGACAGTAGCAGGTGAGCTAGTCTAAAACGACAGTAGCAGGTGAGCTAGTCTAAAATGACAGTAGCAGGTGAGCTAGTCTAAAACGACAGTAGCAGGTGAGCTAGTCTAAAACGACAGTAGCAGGTGAGCTAGTCTAAAACGACAGTAGCAGGTGAGCTAGTCTAAAACGACAGTAGCAGGTGAGCTAGTCTAAAACGACAGTAGCAGGTGAGCTAGT
>SSNS01000335.1:111253-149423 GCA_006937985.1 Aphyosemion australe
CTGGGAGGCAGTCACTTCATCAATCAGCTGCTCTCTGTTTGAGCCTTCAGTCACTTTTACATGTTCCACGTGTCTTCAGCCCAGAGTAAAGCTCTGGTTTCATCAGCTGGAGGTGAGATCATCGGTTCATCAGACAGATTTCATCCAGGATGAAGGAAAAGTCCATTTATGTTGATTTTATTTAGGGAATTATAACTAACACACACACACACACACACACACACACACACACACACACACACACACACACACACACACACACACACACACACACCCCATAGATGCAGATGCACTGATAGCAGGTAGATGTGGAAAGCCTGTTTGATAGAATGCTATGCTACAGAGATTAGCTATATAGATTAACTATATAGATTAGCTACAGAGATTAGGATCTGTTAAATGCTGTAATGAGTTTTACTGTTTAATGGTAAATGTGAATACTTTATTCTATCAGCTTGTGTTGAACTCGGTGCTGCTTCTCCTGGCCGGGGCGTCCTTGTGGGATGTAGATGCTCTAATCAACATTCCTGGATAAATAAAGATGTTTTTTTTAGATCATGCTTTATTTCTTATCTTTGCTTTCTTAAGGAGTTCTGGTCGACATGGCGACACAGTTACTAAATAAAAACCGTAACAGGAACGAGTTGATGTGGCGTCCATCAGCAGACGTTCTTCACTCAGAGCGTTTTTGCATTTCCTCTCAGACTTAGTGGATGTTTGAGTTTGTGTTAGCGGCGTCGCTGTAATCTCACCTGTGGGCAGGTGTTTGTTTTGATTAACAGGAAGCTCCGTTCTCATTTGCTGAAGGATGAACTGAAAAGAGGATTTTTCAGCGTAGCGTTCAGGGACAACTTCTCCTTCTGCTCGTGTTGCTCGTTCATATCGTAGCTGTGGCCGCTGGACATACTCGTGGTGTATGAAGAAGCGTCTTAACGCTGAGCCACACTAGTGACTCTGTTTCAGCTTCTCAACCCTCCACAGATGCCACCTCTGCAGGGTTTGGGCCTGCTGTCGTCAGCTCGTGGAGAAACATGTGAAAATCACACTAAATGAGTGTTGATTCTTCAGAAGTCTGGAGCACTAAAGAACGCTGAAGGATGTGTTGATCAGCACGAATAGGAACTAATGGAGTTGTGGTGAGAACATTAAAGTCTCCGTCCTAAAACAACATCCCAGCAGCTCCACGGCTGTTTCACATCCAGGACCAGGTCTGACTGCTGGACGGAGCTACAGGATCATTCAGGTTTCATCAGGTTTGGGTTTTTCTCCTGACTTAAAGACTTTGCTGCTGTTTCATTTCCAGAACTTTACCCTCGTTTGTGTTTGGAGAGACTTCTCTGTAGCGATGAGATTCTTCTCTAAACCTAACCCTGCGTTGTTTCTCCTCCGTCTGAATCAGCCTGAGATGTAGGAGGTAAACTAGCTAATTAGCTCTGTACTCAGCCTCGGAGTCTCAGAAACGGCACGAGCGCTCCGTCAGATATTAAATGTCAGAAGCATCAGCAGCACAGAGAGACGGAGCTAATTAAAGGTGTTTTATCCCAGTGGCTGGGAGAGAATGGTCAGACTGGTGTTCAGTTTTAAGTCTGGATCCTCGTTTACCTCTGCAGCGTCTCTAAAGGGTTAGGGTTACACAACATGGAGGTTCAACAGGAACTGGTCAGCATGGTGAAGGCAGTGTGGTGGTGAGGGAGACAGCCCATAATAACCACTGTGTAGTGGGACTGATGGTCCCAGAACCCTCAGCTGCTCTGAGCAGGTCCGTTAGGAGGAGTTTGGCTAGAGCGTTTGGGTGGTGGATTAGGAACGCGTGTAAAGTCTCTACAGGTGCGTCCTGAAGCAGCCTAGGTGTAAATGCCAGGATGCAGGTGCTTGTTTTACAGATTGAGTTAAAACACAACAGAACCCGTTGGAAGCTGTCCTGAGTTCAGTTTGAGAGTCCATCAGCTGTTGGGACTCTTTAATGGTGACAGGTGAGCTGTTTGCCTGTTGCTCTACTTCCATCCCTCACCTGTGGTCGTGAGCTTTGGGGGAAAAGTGAAAGAACCAGATTTTAAATAAGAGTTTCATCATGTTGGATTAGAGCTCGGACATCCAGGAGGAACTTGGAGGAGAGCTGTAGCTCCGTGTCGTTCCAGGAGGAGGTACCACAGCTGACCCGCTGGAGGGTGGGCGGGTCTGGGATCTGGCTTAACAGAAGATGATGGCTCTGGGAGGGGTCGGTGATCTCATGAACAAAATTAGGCTCCACTTCTGAATGACACTTAGCAGAAGGAAGGACCTCACCAGACTGATGCTGTCATGACCTGACCACTAGTCAGAAAAGAGTCAGAACTACCAGTTCAGGGTGATTCCAGCGTTAAAACACTCTTCTGCATCATGGTGTCAGCAGGTAGTCACCAACAGGTGCAGCCAGGTGAGCCGACACGTGATCTCATTGGTCTGTTGGTGTTCTTTATAAACCCTGAAAATACACGTCTGCTCAGGGTGGAGCGCAGGTCCTCTGCTAGATCTTTTCCTCAGCTGCAGGATGTCTCCACATCTCTGTTATCCTTTATTGTGATCAGAAATGGTATTTCTGTGTGTGTGCGTGTGTGTGTGTGTGTGTGCGTGTGTGTGTGTGTGTGTGTGTGTGTGTGTGTGTGTGTGTGTGTGTGTGTGTGTGTGTGTGTGTGTGTGTGTGTGGCCATTATACAGCTTATTATGCCAGCAGCCATCTGTTGCCTGCTCAGCAGCATCCAGCTGGGAAGGACGGCGAGCTCGAGCTTGACCCTCTTTATATTTCAGACAGATAATGTCCCCAGCTAGCTCATTTAGCTGCTTCCTCTCAATCACACACACACACACACACACACACACTGGGGACTTTCCCAGCAGACAGGTGCTCTGTCAGGTCACCACAGGTGGATGGGTTCAGGCGGAGCCACAGGTAGGTCTGCGGGCGTCACACACAGGTAGAAACAGGAAGTGACAGTAAAGTGTGATCAGGTGTTCTGTTTAGTCCCAGATCAGCTGATCTGACCCCCTCCTCGTTCTCTAACTCAACCTGCTCATTAACGGTTAGCAGTTTGTTCTCAGTAGAAACTAGGGATGCTCGATATTGGCTTTTTTACCAATATTGTCTAACTCTTCATTTCCAATACCGATATAAACCGATACACCGATATATGCGGTGTAAAAACATAATAAAATAAATCGTCTAGGTTACATCTAACATCACATATCTCATATCATGAATGCTTAAGCTTTAAACCTTATCTGTGCAAAATGACAACTACTTCAATTTAAGTTAGTAATAGAAAACAATGTTTAATTTGTCTCCAACAGCAGCTGAATGCCATTCTACTTGAGATAATCCTGACTAACTCTGTCATGCCTTTAGGCTACAGATAATCATTAAGGTCATGATGGGAAAGGTTTGATAAGTTAATAAATAGAACAGGTGATTAATGATAAAAAGGTTAAAATCTTTTAGGTTTTCAAAATGGATCAAAGTGAGACATCGCTGTTACAAACAATCTTTGTTATAATGTCTGCACAAAACGTGACAGAGTGAGCGCTCTCAACTCAGACCTATCACTGGCGTGGTTTCAGTTTCCTCCGCTGGACTTCCGCTCCGTGTTTACATCTACATTTAGGCAGAAAGGAACAAAAAAATGGATCATGAACACGCTGGTTTAGCTTTATGCTTTATGCGTTCGTACCTTGGAGAGCATTTGTCTTTGTAACTATCGGTTTGTTTAGGGAATGTTTGAATGAATGAATGACTTTATTTCTAGAGCACATTTCCTGCATGGCAACAACTCAATGTGCTTTACAGTAGAAACAACATAACATAAAATAATCAATTTTAAATTATGTACACACTCATCAACAAATGGTACATACATAAAATACACACATAAAACAATTAAAAACCCATACATTCAAACACACACACACACACACACACACACACACACACACACACACACACACACACACACACACACACACACACACACACACACACACACACACACACACACATACACCCGTAAAACAAAGACTGAGGTAAAAGTAATTAAAGCAGTGAAACATAATTACGAGCCCTTATCTAAAAAAGTAAAAAAAAGAATAAAGCTATAGAACAATTAAAAGAGGATATAAAATAAAAATAAGACAACCTAACCATATGTTTGTTCGAATAAAAAAGTTTTTAACTTTATCTTAAAAATATTTGGTGTAGCTGCTTCCCTCATGTCTAAAGGCAGAGTATTCCAGATTTTTGGTGCATAAACACTAAAAGCAGCTTCCTCTGACTTAGAATGTATGCGTGGTATAACCAGGTAGCCGTGATCTGCAGACCGGAGTGGTCTGGCTGGTATGTAAGGGACTAGCATGTCTGTAATATATTGTGGTGCAAGGCCATTAAGAGCTTTATATACCAGCAACAGGATTTTAAAATCAATTCTTTTTTCAACTGGTAACCAGTGCAGAGATCTTAAAACAGGAGTGATGTGTTCTGATTTCTTTGTCCCTGTCAGAGCAGCAGCATTCTGAATCAGCTGCAATCTGTGAGCAGCATACTGAGGGAGGCCTGTTAGGAGGCCATAGCAATAATCTAGCCTACTAGTTATGAATGCATGGATTCATATTTCAAGGTCAGTTTTTGATACAAAATGTTTAATTTTAGAAATGTTACGTAAATGAAAAAAAGCTATTTTAGTTGTATGATTAAAGTGTTTTTTAAAATTCAGGTCACTGTCTAATATGACACCCAAGTTACGTGCTTCATTTTTACATTGCAGAGACAGAGAAGTGAGGAGGTCTGCAACTTTCTGTCTGTCTGTTTGGGCGTGTGTTAAAGTTACTTAGTTGATGAAATTTAAGCAGCGTGAGCGTACAAATGCTAATCGCTAAGCGAGGCTAATTGCTAAGCGTGACGCTAAGACATCTGTAATAGTTGGTAATAAATATTTTTTCTCCTTTTGTATTTTGTAGTTATGGTGATAAAACATTAAGAAAGTTCTTAATTTAAGAAAAGCAAGCCTTGGGTGAAGATTCTGTTGCTTGTTTGCTGGCTAGCTACACGTAGCTATGTGCTATGTGGCAGACCCTCATTACACAGGGCAAATTACTAAAACTTCACAAGTTGTGCCAAATAAAACTACAATATCTCAAAAAGTAAAGATCAGATCTGTCATTTTTTGGCATTTTGAGAAAAAGGAGATGAAGCTGAACAGTGTGATGGGTAATATGTGCGTGGTATGTAAATGTTGAGTCACTATAGGAGGAAAAACAATACCAATATTTTCCAACATTCCATTTTAAGGCCAATATCGGCCGATAATATCGGACATCCCTAGTAGAAACATGACTTTATGTCTTTTCTGCACACACACACACACACACACACACACACACACACACACACACACACACACACACACACGCACACACACACACACACACACACACACATTTTACACTTTTAGTGGGAATCTGTTCATTTTCAGCTCATTTAGCGGAGCAGGAGAGCTCCGACGTTTGGCCTCATCAGGTTTTCGGCTACGTGACACATTTGAGTACCTTTCTGTCAGCAGAGCGTCTGAACCAGCAGAACCTTTTTCTTGTGTTTTAGGAAGGAAAACAACCCGAGACCATGCAGACGCTGTGGGCCGTCTCCTCTCTACATAAACATGAGGAATATGAAGAATTACTCTTGTGTTAAACCCGGTGCCTGTAGAGCACTAGAGCCACTAAAACCAGGTTTCTCTACATAAGTAAGAGTTTGTCTGGTTCTAACAGGGTTTATCACCCACACACGAGCTCTGGTGACTTAAATGTATTTTTGACTTCAATCAGGTCAGTTGAATGTAAAACTCACTCAGACTTTAAACATGGCCTCCTGATGAAGGCATCTCCTCCAGCTCAGCTGGTGTAACCCTAGAGAGTGTTGCCATGGTGATCTGATATGATATTTGTTACCCATGTCTGTAGAGCTAAAGGCCCATTAGTCATTGATTGATTGGTTTGTTGGAACATTACAAATAAGATGAAAACTATAAAATACCAAAGAAAACAGATAGAGCTGTCAAAAATAACAAATAAATTCATATTCAGTTTGAAGAGATGTAGGAAGAAGCTGATGCTCATACCACTAGGCCACTGAGAAGGTTACCCAGCTGGGCTACAGGTGTCCTGGTTATTATTTTATGAGTTGGAAGTTAAAGTTTGGGAAACATAGATTTATTATTCCATGTGGAGGTTTCGACCCCCGTAACCCTAATCCCCTCAGCCCTCCTCATGATGGCTGCTGCTGCGCCCTGCGGGCTCCTGGTCAGAGCTTCCAGCACCATGGACAGCTCCTGGGTGTTGCACTCTCCTACCCAGTCGGCCCTGCAGCACCTTGGAGAGAGGAACGCTGTGAAGCAGCAGCGGCTGAACTCCATCATCAGCTGAGGATACCTGAGACTGGCCTCCTGGCCTTCAGGGAGACCCAGAGTTAGTTTAGTTTGTGTTGTGGTGTAGAGTTATAGAGCCATGGGGCTGTCCTTTTGATTAGCTTTAGCTTTAGCCTGCAGTTTGGATTTTAATGTAGTTTATTTTATTGTTTGGTTCTTCCTCCCCGCTGTTAGAAAGGGGGAGTGGCTTTATGTTGCTGTTTGGTTTGTATACATGTGTAGTCAAGACTCTTGTGTTTCATCAACCCTTTAATCTGTTATTGAGATTATTATTTCCATTGTTACAGACCTTCCTTTACTTTATTATTTTCTCTGTTATTCCCCCAAACCTCCTAGACTTATCCAGAGGGGACGTAGCGGTGGGTTTGTCACTTTTAGGGTCTTTCTGTTAGAATCTGACTCAGACGTTTGCAGTTGTAGGAAACGCGTTTCCATCGCTGCGTTTCGGGGACATTTTTAGGGTTTGTTGTGTTCTGCTGGACGAGCCGAAGACCCGATCCTTAGCCAGAGCTTGTCATTAATCTGTAACTGGTAACGGTGGTGTTCCGCGGGGGGGGGGCGACAATGGCCACCCTGAGGGACGTTGTTAACAAACACGTGACTCTTTCACATATTTGTGCTTAAGCAGCGACTCGATTCTCTGGATAATCTAATTCAACCAGCGTAGAGACCGTCGGTGTTCCGAGGACTTTCCATTCTAGTTCCTTTGTTGTGCTCCTATTGAATTTTGGCCCCAGCAGCACACCACTGCAGTGCTTGCTTTATGCTTTTGAACCTCCGTTAACATCAGAGCACATTAAACAGTCGCTAGTGAACCACAAAAGGTTGCCGAGGTCCGACTGAAACGGCTACAGCTCCTCCAGCTTGTATGAGACCAAATCTATTTCTTGTCATCGTTGCAGCGACTCCCTCTGCAGCATCCATTCTTCTTCTGCTGCTGCTGCTGGCAAGGGGCTCCGTTTTCTGGCCCAGAGAGGAATAAATAAAGCAGCAGACAATAGAGTCACTCCCCGTGGACTTCAGCCTCTGGGCGATGCTCCAGCTCCACCGGCCAATTGCTCAAATGGAAATTAGAAGCAAGGAGACAGATTGTGAATAGTACATTTACTCTAGTCAGGCCGGGCCGATCGATGCTGCAGATCTTTGTGTGGAGAGGCAGTCCGGCGATGCAGATTTACGCAAAGTGGTCAATCTACTTGTTTTGTGTGTGTCAGCTCAGAGAGTTGGTATGTACACACTCATCATAACCGTGTAGAGGCCTGCGTGCTGTTCACTTAGACCTCCCTCGCTGTCTGCTCTTTGTTTCCCGCCGATAGCTCTTTATTCTCCTGGATTATCCAGCCAGGGCTGGCCTCGCCTCAGTCACAGCAGCCAGCGCAGGAGCCACGTGCCAGGGGGGCTGTCACAGAGCAAAACTCTCCTAAACAGGGACATCATTTCCTTTGTCCCCAGGCCAGAGTACTGTTTTAGTCGCCCATGCACAGCAGTAAACACAACCAAGAGTCCAGAGCGAGGTTTAACGAGCAGCGCGGCACATGCCATCACAGTAAAACCCATCAGAATAACCGAGGCCGACCGGGAAGAACCTGTAATCAGCATTCAGCGCTGATTGAAGGGCCTCTCCAGACGTCCAGTAGGGCTGTTGGAGTGTGTTCGCTGCCTTTGAGGAGGTTAAATCAATGGGGTGTAGGAACTTTACCTTAAAATCACATATTTATCAACGACTGATGGTACACAGAGGTCTGAGCCATTGTAAAACAATCTGAGGGTCATTAGCTCCAGACTCCTGGTTCGTGTTGGCTCAGGTATGAGCTCAGGTATGCTGATGACACCATGGTAACGAACTCAGTGGCTCCTGTAGAGCTGAACATTTTAAACCGTCAGACGTTTTCTCACTCCTCTTTTCTTCCTCTGGGTGCTTTAGCATTGGTAGCATTTGAGCCGCTACCCGCTAAACCAGCTGTGGGCCTTTAGGGCCGTGGGGTCCATCTGCTGGCCAGATGCACTACTGGTGTTATTGCAGCATTAGTTCTGTAAACATGGATAGGGTGACAGCTCTACCTTCCAGGTGAAACTAGTGGTTACATCTTAAGTAGCTGTCCTCTGGGACAACCACTGTCTCGATGGTCCCAGTAGAATCCTAAGTTATACAACCAGTGTCTCACTGGGCTGTGACTGGTGGAACTGGTTATTAGTTGGACTGGTAGTGTGTGTGTGTGTGTAGCAGGTCAGTTGTGAAGTTTCTTGATGTTTTTATCTGTTTATTCTAACTGGTTCCTACTTTGACTGTGATCAGAACGCCAGACGCTCTTTAGCTGTAGAGCCCAGTTACTCGGGTCACTCACCTGTACCACAGGTCTTCTCACACCTGCTGACTCATGAAAACTAAGCCGAGGAGGGTCCAGACACCTGTAATGGTTCTAGAGACGTTTGTGTATAAAAACGTCCTGCAGGATGAGAACGAGGCAGTGAGAACCCTCCTGGTCGATGTTATGACATCCTGGGTTAACGCTGTTGGAGGAATGGAAACGTGATGAACTAATGCACGGCTGCTGACCCGGCGTGAAGAAGAACCAGGATAAAAAGGTTCTGGGTCACTTCAAGAACCCTCATGGACATTTTAAAAACTCTCGTGTAAATGTCTTTATCATCGTAATTAGTGTTGTCATGAGATTAATTTTTATAGATTAATTATTTATGACCTGTAACTAATTAATCTAATTAATCTATTTTTTAATCTCACCTACTAATGGCGGAGAAAATCCCTCATTTCGATGTATTTTATTTAAATCAATTACATTATTGTGGCAGACTAAAAGATTAATATATAACAAATAAACTGGCTTTATGAAGTCATTTATTGTTTAACAGACTTTTGCATCACCAAGGCAGAATAACACTGTGCTCTTTTGTCAGTCTGGAATAATTAGAATTAAAAATAAAACATCAGGTCCATATAGAATAATCTACGTTAACACATCAAGGATCAATGCTATCAGTGATCACAGAACTTGTTACTAAAACATTTATCTAAATTAAAATAGACCTGTTATTACAGAGCTGTAAGTTAGCATATCAACACTGACAGTTTACCACAAAATGAAACGCTGAAAAAACATTAAGCACTGACTCTCTCACTGCTGACATGTGCTATGGCATGAGAGTTAAATATAAATACATCAAATAAATAAAAAATCCCAAAGTAAAGTTATAGATTAAAAATGAGATTAATGCGATTAAAAAATTAGTGCACTAAATGTGGCTGTGATTAATTAATTAATCTCAATGAATGCGATAATTTAACACCCCTAATCGTAACACCTTCAGCTGTTGCCCAGAGACCCCGTACTGGCCTGACGTCTCAGTACTGCTGGATGAGGCTGATGCATCAGCGCTGTGGCTGTAGTTAGAAGACCAAAGACACACCTGTGGGGTCAAAAGGTCAGGAGAATAAACAAAAGCCAGTCACCAACCATCTAATGAATTCTGTTCCATTGCCCTTTGACCCTGGAAGAGATCTAAAGTGAACCGGTTCTACATCTGGGGTTTCTGGCTCTGCTGTAGTTTGTGAGTGAATCTAGAAGGAAGACAGGAGCGTAGACAGGTGATCGGTGTTCAGAGATCACCTTAGACAAGCACAGTCACACGGCCTCCCCAGTGTTTACCACAGATCTTCACTTCAACAGCAGATCAGATGAGTGAAGATGAGAGACTCAGACGCCAGGCCGTCGGGGAGAGAAGGAACAAGATGCAATAATATACCACTCCACCATATTTGCTATGCGTACATCATTCCCACAGCGGCGCCGATAACCTTCCGCCTCCCGTTATCTTCAAGAGTGGCGAGTAGAGCCCCGTGTTTACAGCCCCTCTCATCCCCGCATCACAGCAGAGAGTGGAAAAGACTCCCGTCCAATAAATTGTTGCTATCAGGCCGAGGCATAAGTCGCAGTGGCTGCATCAGATTTAGTGGAGCCACTGGGCTCTAATGAATTCCCCCTGCCTGCCCCCGCACGTCCACCGGGCCCCGGCAGCGCCGCTCAGTGCAGCGCTGTTGATAACGAGCCCTGGGGTGGGGGTTGCCAGCGAGGCCCGTAATGAAGGAGCCCAGCTGGTGTAATGAGAGGAGGGCGGCAGGGGGCGGCGGTGCTGCTGGGGTCAGAGCTCGGGGAATCGTTAGGGGGGACCGGACGCGTCGGTATGTAAAACCAGGCGTGTTGGTGATGACGTGTTGTTGAGGCAAGGCTGCCTTCAGCTGATGGAGATTGGCGGTAAGGGTCTGTTTGCATCCCAGACGTAAACAGATCCAGGTTTAGCTCGCTGTCTTTGAGTCAGCCCACCAGCAGCACCAGGGCTCAGGTTTACCACGCTGGACAATTCCTTCCATCTCTTAGTGGATCGGGAGCTCTGATTTACCCCGGCGGGTCGTAAAATGACTGATTGAATGAGCTATTAAGAGGATTGTAAACTACGTTGGGTAAACAGAACACTGCCCGAGGCTGGGAGCCACTGCATCACTGGCTGAGTTTGAACTGGTGGTTAGCTTAAACGGCTTTACATGCCGTTGTTTCCTATTCTTTATTAATAATTGACCTGCTTTAGGTCAAAGGTCAACTAAAACAATAAATCCACACCATGCTGCTTGTCTTGGCTAAAAAAGCCTCCCTGAAGCCCCCGTCCTCTATGTCCACACAGCGTCTCACGCTGCACCAAGCGATGGTCTAGCAGGTCTCTGTTTATGCATCACAGCTATTTCTGACCATTAAATATTTCTGGTGACCCCCCCCCCCCCGCTTGGTGCTGTTTGTGCATTCACGTGAGCGAGTCAGATCACTCAGGTTATGCAGGCACTAATTAATTTTGCAATCACTGTTAATTATGGGAATGTTTTCCCATTGCTCTCCAGTTCACAGCAAATATTTACTGCCGTCTGAGGGAAAAGCGGTCTCCTATTTCTGAGTGTGAGATGGAATTAGGCTCAGGGATAATGAAAGCGAACGGCCCGATGCAGATGGATGTGGTGGAGTCGGAGGAATGGAGTCGGTAGGAATGAGCCAGTGAATTAGGATCAAATGGAAATCCATCTCCGTGGTTGTTATCCATTTAGCACGCGCTGAATTTAAATGGATGAAAGCTTTAATAACCTGCTTAAATCCCACTGTGAGCTGCCGACAGGCATGCATGTTCTATTTTGACAAGTGTCGGCTCAGCAAATAATCCACAACAATCGGCCTGTGAGCTAATTACAGAAGGTAGTTTACTGAATCAGCCTCAAAGACGTAAACAGGTTCATTCACTCAGCTGCTCGGCTTGTTTACCTGAAAGAGAGTCCAGACTGGTCCTACTGGTGGGTTACTGGTTCTTAATATGAAAACAGAAACGATTTCACTAAATACAAACATGAACCTGCTGTAGCAGTCAGACGTTGTTTTACATGAGAGTACCGCAGACAGGTGCAAACGAGAAAATAGGAGAAAAGTTTGGATTTTTTGTTCGTCTGTTTAAAATCAACATTTAAACCCTAGAATTAGTGCTTTTGAGCAGCCATTATGTACATTTTATATATTAGTGCTGTCATGAGATTAATTTTTTTAGATTGTAATTAATTAATCTAATTAATCTCTTTTTTAATCTCACCTACTAATGGCTGAGAAAATCCCTCATTTTGATGTATTTTATTTGAATTCATTACATTATTGTGGCAGACTAAAAGATTAATATATAACAAAAAAACTGGCTTTATGAAGTCATTTATTGTTTAACAGACGTCTAAACTTTCCTTTTGCATCACCAAGGCAGAATAACACTGTGCTCTTCTGTCAGTCTGGAATAATTAGAATTAGAAATAAAACATCAGGTCCATATAGAATAATCTACGTTAACACATCAAGGATCAATGCTAATAGTGATCACAGAACTTGTTACTAAAACATTTATCTAAATAAAAATAGACCTGTTATTACAGAGCTGTAAGTTAGCACATCAACACTGACAGTTTATCACAAAATAAAATGCTGAAAAAGCATTAAGCACTGACTCTCTCACTGCTGACATGTGCTATGGCATGAGAGTTAAATATAAAAATAGTTACATGAAATAAATAAAGAATCCCAACAGGTGGGCTAGAAAAGTCCCAGTAAAGTTATAGATTAAAAATGAGATTAACGCGATTAAAAAAATTAGTGCACTAAATGTGGCTGTGATTAATTAATCTCAATTAATGCGATAATATTTATATATACACACACATTAGGGGTGTCAAATTATTGCATTAATTGAGATTAATTAATCACAACCACACTTAGTGCACTAATTGTTTTAATCACGTTAATCTCATTTTTAATCTATCTATCTATCTATCTATCTATCTATCTATCTATCTATCTATCTATCTATCATCTATCTATCTATCTATCTATCTATCTATCTATCTATCTATCTATCTATCTATATATATATATATATATATATATATATATATAAATACATTTTCGAAACACAAATATATGTCTACAAAATTCTCCTAGACCATTCATGGGCGATGGTGGAAGAGGAGTTAAGTCGCCGCCTTGCAATCGGAAGGTCGCAGGTTCGCGTCCCGCTCAGTCTGTTGCTGTCGTTGTGTCCTTGGGCAAGACACTTAACCCGCCCTTCCTGCTGGTGGTGGTCAGAGGGACCGGCGGCACCATTGTACGGCAGGCCCCGCCTCTGTCAGTGCGCCCCAGGGAAGCTGTAGCTATGATGTAGCTCATCACCACCAGCGTGTGAACGTGTGGATGATTGTGTTGTGAAGCGCCTTGGGGGGTTGTAGAACCCTAAGAAGGCACTATACAAATACAGGCCATTTACCATTAAAGTTAAGATGACAGCGTGTGAGAGGTTTCATGTCTGTAGCTTTCTACACACAACAGCTTTACTCTGCTTTAGGTCAAAATGAGAATTTACGAGAAACTTCCCTGTGGAACTAGCTACCTTAAGTTTTCCATCAGTTTGATGTTTTTGTTGGACCTAAACGTCCTGAAAGGATTTTACCATCGATTCACTCAGACTCCTGAAGGGATCAAGCTTTATTTGATCTCTTTATGATGAGAATATCTTTCCATAAATCAATAGACAGGCCTCAAAATCTGGTAAAAGAAACACAAAAGATGCAAAATGTCTCCTTTTAGTGCACTTTGCCTCAGATAGTTACAAAAATGTGAGTTTGGAAAGAAAGTGCTTTGTCAAAGAAATTTCAAAATAAAACAATAAAACTCATTTTGGGAAGCCATTTTCACTTTTGTTCCTCATTTATCTCATCATCCCTCCCAGCAGGACCACACTAGAGGTAGGAAGGTCCAGGTCTGCTCAGACCCACATGTAGAAGATCTGTTTCTGGTGACCACTTTCATCTCCTGGTCTCTGTGCCGTGTCCTCGTGGCCTCATCCTTTAACCACACACTAAACGTCCCACTGAACCAACAATCAGAATTTTGTAGATTCTGGAATCAAACTCACGTCTCCCTCCCCATCCATTAGCGCTGGTTGGCAGCGTTGGCCTTTCTGGGTAAAGGGCACGGGGCCGTCGCTGTAAATAAGACTTTGTTCATTAATCTGAGCCACATGAACGAGCTGGAGTCCTTCCCCCTAAACCTGAAGTAACCACATCACAGGTCAGACGCGGTACAACCATCAGCTGTCAGCTCTTCTTCTATTAAAAGCTGTTTTTATAGGATGCCGACTGTAACTTCAGCATCGTGGATTCCTCCATCGATTCTGGCTGCAGCCTAATGAGTCTCGCATGCCGAGTATTTAATTTCCCACACAGTTTGGAGATAAGTGGTGGTTTTGATTTCCACTGGTCATTCCAGTTTCCGTAAGTCTATTAACGGGATCCGTCGGCACGTCGCGGATGCAGCTGATCCACATCATGACATCATGACATCACGTAGCTGAGGTGTTTCTGAGCTTCACACAAAGCTGCTGCTGGTTTGGTTTCTCCTCCAGATCCAGCGGGAGGCAGGCAGGAGAATGCACGGGCGGGACAAGACCTAGTTTCTATGGAAACAAAGGAAAATCTCAAAGAGCTGCTGGGGGTGGATGAGACGAGAAGAGGAGCAGGATGAGGAGGTGCTTGGATGTTTATGGAGAAGACTGAGATCATGAAAGGATCCAGGCCTCCCCCGTGATAGACGCCGTTATTTATTCATCACTAGTGTGAGTGCCGCCGTAACGGCCTCCATAACGGCCGCCCGTAGCTCCGCCACTGCAAAAACAACATACTAGAGTATTTACCCTACCTGTTCCCACTCAGCATTAACACGCTGCACTGTGATTGGCTGGTTCAGGACGACGGCGGCACCGGTCACAGAGATAACGGACATCTCCTGCTGCAGGCTAATATCAGGTTTCTTATGGAAAATGAAAAAAGAGCAGAACCCAAACAGCAGTGGTTGAAGGAATGGGCTCATCATGAATAATTAAACAGGCTGCACCAACGATCGCACCGGAGAAACGCCGGCTAATTAACACGGAGAGGTGAGGCGAGGGACGGCTCCTCCGGTTTTTCTGGTGAAGACGTTATTCTAGCTCTCACCGTGTAAACAGTAGTTAATGTCGCTGGCAGCGAGGAACTGCTGAAAACACGGTTCTGCTCTTCAAAGGATGAACCGTTCTACAGTGTTTCTGCTGAGGAACACGCTCCTGCACAGACACGTTATCAACACAGCGTTCCTGGAGGCCCTCGGCGGGCCCCGGCGAACCCCGATGCTGCAGCTCTTTTCCAACGCTACTGAAAAAAATAATAAAGCAGTTTGTCTCCCCTTTCCTTCAACCGAGGTCGAGCGGCGCCAGCGCCTCCCAGCATGTTGCCAAGTCGCTGGTGCAGCTGAGGAGGCAGCTTTCCCAATCCCAGCCCCACCTACCCATGTGGTCCACCAACAAACGCCATCATCAGCACCAATAAGGGGTGGGGGGGTAATGGGCATTTCCATCTCCTATACAGCCCCAGCAGGAACGCTGAACGCTTCCACGAGCTTCTGCCAGAGACGCGTGGAAACCCCAAACAACAGGAAACAAGCGACTGAACACCGGAGCGCTTCACTCGGAGTTTCCTCCAGTAACACTGAAGCTGACGGGAATATGGAGTTTTAGGAAGTCTGTTTCTGACCTCGCCAACTGTCTGACTTCCTGCAGAGACCTGAGTTTTAGCAGCTTCTAGCGTGGTAGCACCCCCTAGGCCTCCCACGCTCATGAATCCTCCCCGTGTCTCAGCAGCGAGTCAGGGTCCAGACTGGTTCAAGGTGCTCCAGGAGCATCAAGTTCAAACCGACCAGAGCCCAAAAAGGTCTTTAAACCCCAGAACAACCCACACTTTCTCGTTTCATTTACTTTCATTATTATTTTTACATTTTTTTCTTTGCTCTGACTTTTTCTAACTTTGCTTCTGATGAAAACTTTTCCAGACATCGTTTGACTGTTTTCAGTGTTTCTGGCTTAGTTTCATACATGCTCACCTTCACCATCACCTGGTAGAGAGCTTTACTCAACCAAACAAAGCAAACACGTCCCGCTGACACGCATTCATCAGTCATTTCCTGTTGGCGTTCCGACCACTGTTCATATCGGATAAATCCCGCTCCATCCTCTACTAAAGGAACACCAAGAACTCATGAATGTAGGAGACCCTCAAAGTTTAACATCCAGGATCAAGCAGGCGCTGACATACGGCCTGAGTGTGTGTGTGCACATGTGAGCACCCCCCCCCCCCCGATCTCCGTCGGCCTGATGAGTTCATTAAATCGGGAACAGCAGAGCCGGGTCGGAGCCGAGCGGATGAAGCGCTCTCATTCTGGGGAATTTCAGCTACTCCAGAGTCTAGAATTCCAGACCAGGAACGGTTACCACAGGTGCATCATGGGACACTGGTGTGATAAACGATGGCGGTGACTAGTGGTTAGCTTATCAGTCCAGCAGGGACGTTTTAACACTTTTACCTGATTAACCAGATAATGTAAAATGAAAGGGTTAAAACCTGTTTAATCTGCATTAAATCCACCTTGACCCCCTTCAGACTAGCCGTTAGCCTGTTAATCCAGCATAACCATCTTTAGTAAAGGTTTATAAATCCTGTTTACATGAATGTCTCTGGGTTGTTTTGAGATGCAGCGATGCCTCAGACTAGGTGTTAGCTTATCGATCAGTTCCTCTGTAATGGATTCAGCGAGGCATCCCTTATTGTGATGGTTCCTGAGGGTTTAGCATCCAGACGAGGTCCACCTGGACCAGATTTACTTTTATTCCCTGAAGGGCTTCATGATGAGAGCTTTATTCACCATGAGTGCTCTCTTTGTTGTAAAGGAGGTTCAGCTGCTTTAGATGAATGTTCTTCAGGGACAAAGTCTCCGTCTTCCTCCTGGATCATTCAGGCTTCATTCTTTGTCTGCTGGAAATAAAAATATCCATGTTCTTGCTGAAGTTCACGACAAAGATTTAAGTATTTAACTAATAAATGTAGAGGAACACCAGTCCAAGTGGGCAGAAGTTCTCATCAGTGAGGCGTTTTGGTTTGATTCCTGACGTGAACGTCTCATTCCTGTGGTTTAACTTCCTCCACGCTCAGAAAACTGTCTTACTGGGATCATCTAACTCAGACTGGACTAAACCCACGCTCTGATTTGTGGGTTTTGTGATCATGTTTTTGGTTCCTCTGTTGGTTTACATGTTGGATTTAGACCCTGATGAAGCTCTGATGTAACAACCGTAACGCTTTAGGTCGCTCTGGCCACGCCCCATCAGAGCCATATTTATACTCATTATTTTATCGGTGCTTCACTGGTTGAGTTGAACTCCTCTTCTCTTGTGAACTTGACTTAAGTCTTTTCCTTTGCCAGTTAGCCTGCTGCTCCTCAGCTGAATGATGCTAATGCTAAAGCTAGGGCCGATTCTGCGGGTTGGCGAGGTAAACGTTGACGGTTCTGTGGCGTATTCACGTGGGTTCGTGCACGCTGACGTGTCTGCCCACCTTTATCGGGACGTGGCTCCGAGTGCTCCTTCCTGACACGTCTAATTGAAAGCGTGCAGACCTGAGCCTGCGTGTGCATATAGACATCCTGCTATCATCCATCAGCCGAGGCTCGTCCGCCCAGCAGCTCGGTGACAGATTCTCCTTTAATGTGCTTACTGCAGTGTTTGGAGCTATCGCTCAGTACAGGTACCGCTCCGGCTCAGCCGCTGTTCTGTCAGACCATTAATTAGTGCATTAAAACCAGTCCTCCTTATTGTTGATGGCAGCTGAACGTCCAGCCTGTCCTTCTGTTCATCCATGATTTATGAATCCGACCATCCCTGTTTGTTTTCTCCAAGTTTCAGCATCAGATAATGACTTGACCTTCAGCCACGCTGCAGGAGATTCCGGTCTCCCATGGCAACCGTCTGAAACTTGTAACGGTGTCAGATTCAGCGGTGCCACTAAAACCTTTCCCACTTGGAGTTAGGATAATAAGGTTTCCTACAGGGCACCGCTGGTGCTGCTCTAACCGCTGATCCGCTCTGACATTCAGGTTGTTCACTAATGATGATGGTTAGACGGTTCTGATGATCAATACGGAGCACCGCAGGGACGCGTCACACATGCCTAGAAAAACATCTGTGGCATAAATAAAGAGATCGATAGAAACTCACTGCGCTCTTAAAAAATGTATTGTAAGTCTTCAGAGGGGTCCTGTGGTCAATACGCCGGCTTCTGTTGACAGGATTTATCGTGCTCTTCAATATTGCTACAGTCACATCAGCTTGTTTTATTGTGCTTGTAAATATTCCATTAACATAATGGATCCCTTCATCGGCTACCAGGAAAGTTCTTAAATGCTGCACATGGAGCCAGATTTACACGGGACACCTGACGGTGGTGGGAAGCATCCTCCGGTTGGGCGATAGGTGGTGTTTCCTCTGCAGAAACAACACTAACTGATTGATGACTCACCCACCAGCGGTTCTCCACACTCAGCAGCACTCCCACTGATGGACCCGCTGGAGTTAACGCTGGTCATAAACGGAAAGCTGGACTCCATCTTTATGTTTGGACGCCAACGACCCAATCAGCCAAGAGCAAACTCTTTTTAAAACCCTCTGGTTGGAGATATATATAAATAAAGGTTAAATGAGAGGAGGTGTAATTCCAGCAGTTCCAGGTAGCTGACATCACCAGTAGGGGGCAGCGACTCAAACCGTTATCACACAATCATATGAAGCTGTTTAGCTTCCACCAGCACCTGGTTGTAACGCCCTAACATGACCACTAGGTGGTGATCCTCTTAGAAACCACCGGCTCTGCCTGGAGCAGCAACCAGCAGAAGAAGCTAAACCAGGTGTAAAGTCCTGTTTGAGTTGAAATTAAAACCAGGTGTGACTCAGTTTTAGTACTGTTGTCGTGTTCCTGACTCACTACTGGACTCATGATAATCATGATCACATCTCCTCCTGTTGCTATGGTGGGTTCTGCTGTGTGGCGGAGCTGCTAATGCTAACGGTTAGCTTCTACTAGCCCAGACGTTCTCTGCTGTTTCCTGTACGCTAATGCTAACAGTTAGCTTCTACTAGCCTAGACGTTCTTTGCTGTTTCCTGTACACTAATGCTAACGGTTAGCTTCTACTAGCCCAGACGTTCTCTGCTGTTTCCTGTACGCTAATGCTAACAGTTAGCTTCTACTAGCCCAGACGTTCTCTGCTGTTTCCTGGACGCTAAACCAACAACGGCCTTCCCCATCGTGAGTCAAGATGGGTGAGTCCATGAATGTTAAGTGACAGTGTGATGTAGATCTGTCAGGCTTTTCTAATCCTAGAGTTTCACCTAGAGTCTACTTTCTATCAGAAGCTAATGCAGGAGATAGGTGGAGGAGACTATTTTCATGTTCAGCCTGCAGGAAACACTCAGAGTGACCCATTAGAATCAGAAATAATCAGTAAAACATGGTTTCTCAGTGAACCACACCTTTAATGAAAGTCTTCAGACAGACGTAGACACTGGCTAAAACGTTCCTGCCTTTCAGAGGCAGGTCACAACGACACCAAACATTCTTAGTGTTTTAGGACTAAATGCAGTTTTGTTGCTCATCTTCTTGATAAACGAGCCGCTGATCATTGAGCACTAATCGTTCTGGACCTAAAAGGATGCATATGGATTCTTCTGGACTCTGATCTCCTCTCCTGTCTGGTTTTGCCACTGAGGCAATCTGTATTAGTGGCGAGGCACCGGGGAGCCATTGCTGGCCACAGAGTTGTGAGTCATATTTACTCTGGCAGGATCTGACTCGACGGTGGCCGGTCCTGGCGTCGCACACCCCCTCGTTTGGCCGGGCCAGGAAAACAGTTGGTGTGGGCGTCTGTCGCGAGCGCCGCGCTCAGAGCTGTCAGCGAGGAACAAAGAGATCAGAAAAGAATCAGACAGAAGAGGTGAGCAGGCGATCCACGGCACAATGAAGCAAGGAAGGAGAAAAGATGAAAGGCTGACTTGAGCAAAATGAAACGTGATGGCTGGAAAAGAGAAATAGGAGTACAAAAGTGGAGTCGCTGGAGTGGGAGGAAGTGAACAAGTGGAAAAGTGAATAATACAGGTTGAGCCTTTGAATCACTGATCTTCAGATCAGAGAGAAGAATGACATTAGCTGAGGTCAGGACTTCTTTTATCTCTCATCCTCATTACTGGTCTCGTTCCTTATTGGGAAAATCATATTTTCACCAGTAGTCAGTAGACGGGTTAGAGTGAGGGTCAGGGTTAGGGTCAGGGTCAGGGTGTACCCTCACTCACCCTTTACCAGGAACTCAGGTCAGCTGGTGTCTAACCATCCAATCACTGCCTTCAGCCGTCTAAACGACTCACTTCAGTTCAGAATGTGGACGTTGACCATGTCCATCCCTTTATGGACCCATCTTCTGATGCTCCTTCCATCAGGACCATGTCACAGAGCTCAGATCATCTCTAACTGGTTTCTAGAACATGACCACGAGTTCACTGGACTCCAACGGCCTCCGCAGTTCTCAGTCCAGTCCAGAACCTTTGGGATGTGATGGAGCGGGAGGTTCTCATCATGGATGGAGCTGATGCTGTCATGTCAGGATGGACCAGAACCTCAGAACACCAGAACCTTTGAGGACCAGAACTTTGGAAGACCAGGATCTTGGAGGACTAGAACTTCGTAGGACCAGACCACTGAGCATCAGAACCTCTGTAGACCAGAATGTCTGAGGGACATTTACACCACCTGGTTGGATCTAGGAGAAGGACAGGTTCTGAGGACAGGAGGTCTGCTCCAGCCCCAGAAGGTGGCTGGTGGGTGTTTAACATGAGTAAATGCTACGTGTCATCTCTGTTCCTGTAACCAGCAGCCATGTAGAGACGTAGGAGACGATAAAAGTCGTTTAGTAGATCCGACTCCAGTCCTGCTGTGTTCCCAACTGGGATTTAAAATCCAATCCTATTCATCCCTAAACAGAGAGGACGACTTTACGCTCTTGAGCAGAAAATTTGAGGAAAATCGATGTAATTCAGTTTACAATGCAGATCATTTACCAAAGAATTGTTGCCGTAATGGTGTGCAGTGGTATTGTCATGGGACCAACCCTCCAATTAGAGACACCGCTGACCTTAAACCTTTGAATTCCTTTGTAGCGAAGCCAGAAAAAGAGAGAGTGTCCTTCCTCGCCGCCACGTAATCCCCCGAGGCTGGGCTCTCCGGCCCGGCCAGAGCCGCCGACCTCTCCTTTGTGACTGAATTAATCCATAGGCTGAGATAATGGCCGTGTCACAGCCAACGGCAGGACGTGGCAGGAGAATAATCAATCCACCGCCGTTCCGTACGAGTCCCCACGGCAACGATCCCGTCTCCACAAAGGAGAATAAATAAGAAACGTGTAGCATTGTTCATTCGGTCTGCATAAAACCAGAGTTAAAGATTACAGGCGGGGAGGAAAAGTACACCTGAGTGATCAGTTTCCACGTTTCCCCAAAGCGCTTCTGGCACCAGAGAATTCATGAGTCTAGCTTCAGATAAAAGGGATTTGGAGAGATTTCTGAAGGCAGGAAGGATTATTATTGTTTTTTACGTCCTGTTGCCACGTAAACGCTCCAGATTCATCCTCTTTAGTGTAACCAGCTACCTGACTCATAAAGGAGGTGCTGCTGCAACGATCCGCCCCTGACTAATTGAGTCAGTTTTGTTGTCATAAAAACAAAATGAAGCAATTTTGTTTTTTCATAATTTTTGTTTTCAGTTGTGTGCAACAATCCAAACGAAATGATCTTTATTATAAAAGGGCACCGTTAGGTTTTTCAGCTCAAAATAAAAATAAACATTCATTCATTGATTGATTGATTCATTTATTTATTTATTTAATTAATTAATTGTTTTTTTTTATTTATTTATTTATGTATTTATTATTTATTTTGTATGTATGTATTTATTTATTTATTTATTTGTTTATTTATTTATGTATTTATTTATTTGTTTGTTTATTTATTTAATTGTTTATTTATTTACGTATTTATTTATTTGTTTATTTATTTATTTATTTATTTATTATTTATTTTATATTTATTTATTTATGTATTTATTTAATTGTTTATTTATTTACGTATTTATTTGTTTGTTTATTTATTTATGTATTTATAATCGTTTTCTAAAGTACGCGGTGATGTTTGTTAACAGGATATTTTCCTCCCTCCTAAAGCACAAAGCCAGACCACAATGCTTCCACCCGTGTCTAAATCTGGAGATGATCATGAATCTCTTTGATGTTTGGGAGCTTGGAGCCGTTTTAGGAAGGCAGCGACACTCTTTAGATGTTCCTGCATCTAAACAAGCTGTTGTTGCTTGTTTGATTGGTTCAGATGGACCCACCACCACACTGGAGCACTTCAGAAATCTACATTTACTTTCTCAACAGCCTCTGTAGGTTTGGCTTTAGTTCTCTGGGTGGCTGTAGGCAGCAGGTGCTGCGATTTGCTGATGACGGTGATGTTTATGTTTGTAACCATGTAAATAAATATGCAAGAAGAATCTGATGCAAGTCTAACAGGTTTATAAAACCATTTTGCCTGAACCTCTGTTAAATTTGTTGTTTGGTGCCGGCAGCAGTCGGACTAGCCAGGAGCTAGAGGTAAACTCCTGATGCCTTTGGCTGTTATTTCCTTTAACAGAGGCTGTTTAGTGACTTTTCTACAACAAATTAGACGTAACAGATCCTTAAAAACAGACCAATAAAAGCCAAAAGTACCTTTAAAACACCTCTCATGAGAGGGAACCCCAGAACAGCTGAGCTCTGAGGACCAACGCGGTAGAGTTTCTGTCTTGACACCAACACGCTCGTGCACTCGTCTCTATCCCGGGCGTTCTGACTGCTAGAATTGCATCTTGTCAGCGTGAGGCTGAGTGAGTGGCCCGCTGAGACTTAATAACAGCTCCTTTCTTTATAAAACAGTCGCAGATGAAAGCTAAATTGAGCATACGTTCAACCAGAAGACAGACAAATTACAAATTTGTGTTGAACAGTTGGGCTTAAAACCAACAAAAGCAGATTCCTGAGATGATTACAGCAGGTGCGGTGGCTCTCTCCTCTCTAACGGCGGTTCTTGGAGCGTTTGTCTGAAGGGTTTTCTGGTGACAGAAGAGCCAAACAGAGCCGATCCCTGAAGGTTTGGTGACAGAATTCAGGGTAAAAAGCAGAGTTACAGTAGCTCATGATGCTTTTAATCATGCCTGTGTGAAAATTCACACGCTACACAAACACACGGAGACGTCAGGCTTCCAGCAGCCTAGGGTTTAACCCTAACACTAACCCAGAGTGTAAATCATTCTGACTGGTTTACTTTTCCACGCTGGGTTTTTTCTGGAGCTGTGTATTTTATTGACTTTGGGCTGCTGGTCTTTTCCCAGCTCAGCTTAAACTCCTTCAGTGATGGAACGGCAGACGAGCAGCGCTCCGAGGAGAGCGAGTCCAGTCTGTCTGGTTCAGTCCTCGTTCTATCGTTGTTGTTGTTGTTGTTGGGCTTAAAACAGTCTAAACTTCAGAAATGAAAGAACAAAAACATCTTTCTTTGACATTAAATAAACTTTAGACGTTCCTCTGGGGAACCAGACATAAGGAAAGATGTGTAAAGCTGCTCTCTTCTAATGTTTTAGAATTTGTTCTGGGATTTAGTTTATGTCCCTTTTATTCACATTTGACCTCATTTAGTCAGTAAAATGAGTCAGATGATGTTGGCAGATGAATAATTTACTAATCTGTATTGATTAAAGCGTTTTATCACAATAGACCTGGACTCGTCTGCAGACGTGGAGCAGGTCATTTTGGTCATTTTCCTTCATAAACATGTTGGTTTATCTTGAAGTTTTCATTATAACCAATGTCTTCAGCCCAGGACCACCATAGCACCTGGTGATGTCATCGCTCCATCCTCTAGTCTAGGATCGTCTCTGTTCTATCGTTTCTGCATCGGCCTCTCTGTGACTGTTTCTATGCTAAGAAGCGTTTTTAGGTATGATGCAACATCCTGTGAGGGACTCTCAGGGTTTACGGCTACAGACAACGTTTTTATCATTTCTGCTGCTGTTTCTGACGCATGCGTTCAGCCTTGTGCTCTCCAACACACTGAGCTGCTCATCTGTCTGCTTCCTGCTGGACCTTCACTCTCACAAAATCAAACGCTGCCTTCAAGGCCTCCAGCTTTTATTACTGAATCACTCTTCGCCAAACGCAATCGAGTAACCCGCTCCCACGCGCCCGGGCCGACCCGTCTCTGTAAAGCAATAAGCCGAGCTGGCTCGGCCTCCTTCCCACTAGATCAATATGCAGCGTGTTTGTTTTAATGGGAGGAAATTTTGAATTTCTCAGGGATCACCATAAGTAAACTTCTCGCCCACCCCGGCTGGAGTTCATTCTCTCTACCGAGATGAGCTCAGCTCCAGACCGTTATTGATCTGAGCGATTCGTTTCTGAGCTGTTTACAGAAAATGAGCCGCCGAGCCATCGAACGACCTCTGAGCTCAGAACCACGTCCTGTTGGATCTCAGGTGGCAGCCGGTGGCGTCTCTGTCTCGGCTGTTGGTTCCTACAGACACACGCCAGCTCCATCAGACCTAACAGACGGTGGTTTTCAGTTGAACTAAATACAAAACACACAAAATTAACTCAAACGAGTTCCCCCAAACGCACCAGTGGGGTTCTGGTAGATCTTACGTGCGTCGCCGTAGAAACATCATTAGATCATTAAACACTGGACTGTGTGTCTGACGTGGTACACTGACATGTTTGATGCTTCTGACACAATCACAGTGTGTGATGACACACATTAACTCTGGAGTCGTTTCAGGTGGACAGGACGACCCTCACGTTGCTTTTACTACAAATGATCACTGGTGTTGTTGTCTTCTCTCACCTGACGTGTCTCTAACTGATGTACGTCTTTGTTGTTCATCACGAATCCCTCCGAAACGCCGACTCTGCTGCAGTTTCAAGCTTATCGTTTTCTCTTCCAACCAGCAGGTGGAGCTAAGTTTCCTACATGAAACACTTATAAGTAAACGTGTGACCACCAGATCCACCAGTTTTACGAGTTTTTTGGCCCATTTTCTAGTTTTCATACAGCAGCGGTATGTTCAAGGCTCAGTTTCCACGGTGGTTCTAGTGGTTACCATAGTAACCTAATAGGCCAGTGGCTGCAGCTTTAACATTTCCTCTGGAACGCTGCGCTGGTTAACATGAAACAGAGCCTGATGGGGACCTTTTCTAGATCCCAGAGAGAACCTGAACCAGTGAGGTACGAGGTGGAAACCAGAGTCTCCAGTAGAGACGGGAGGGATTAACAGTGGGTGACAGAGGAACAGAAGTAGGAGCCACAGATTAGACTCTGGGTCCAGAGAGACTGATAGAGAATAGAAAAATGCTTTAGGAGCGGTCCGAGCTGCTCTGAGATATCCGCTGAAGCATGGTTGTGTTACGTGGATGAGGGTATTATCTCCTTCCAGAGTTATCCCTCTTCCTGTTTCCATGAAGGAAAACAGGATTTCCTCTCTCACCGCGTGCGGCTTCGCTTCGTGCAGAATCTAGACTAGAATCACGTTTAGACGGTGGAGGAAAGCCAGGATGCTCGGAGGAGTGTTCATGTTTATGCAGCACTAACCTAACCCTCCTCTCTGACACGATGAAGCTCTGATTGCACCATCGCTCATCTGTTGACTCCTCTTGTTTCTACGCTCGCTGATGATTGCGTCGCCACTTGGAGCTTCCTGTTTGCCCTCTGACTCCACCTGAACTGGCTGTGTGGCGTTTATTTGGGTGCTTGACTAAATGGGAACGGTTGTGTCTCTGGGGCCACATCTCACAACAAGCCCTGTTAGCGTGGAGCTCTGGTGTCTGCAGGAATCCTCTCAGATCAAACAGCTGATCCTCGTTTATGAGTCAGATCTCGTCTCTAGTTTAGGTTTAGATTAAGAGACGATGGTTTCAGCTGGTCTTTGAGTCCAGATTACCTCCACGCCGTTCCTGTAGGCTGTCGTTGACCACGGTGACCCTCACACCAACAGCAGCAGACGTACACCAACACCACAGCAGTGCTTCTGAAAACGTTCCTGCCTCTCGTCCGTGTGGAGTAGATGTTCCTTTTCTCACCTGAAACTCTTTCTGAGTGGACGGGAGGTGCAAACGCAGCAGCAAGGCTCTGACGTCCAGAGTCAAGTAGATTAGCTCTCAGATGTTTTTATCGCCCTGCTCAGCGCGTGGATGGACCCGACCGAGCTGTAGCTCTACACCTGTAGGTCTAACAGAGTTTAGGACATTTATTAGCTGCGGCAGCCATCTTGAACCAGGCATGAACTAAAGCCTCGACTACAAACGAGTAAATGTTGAGTCTGTGTTTTTGTTTCAGACGAACTCTCAGATTCGTGTCGATGATCCAGCAACTGAAACCCGTCTGAAAGGACGACGTAGATGCTCCAGGTCCATCTGAGTCTGTGTTTCCGAACAACAGCGACTTGTTGAGCCTTCATTTGAAATGTTTCACCACGTTTTTACAGATTCCAGAAGGTTTCATGAGGTTTCCACACGGTGACTGGTTGTAGACTCACAGAGAAAAGGAATTCCACACGACTCTCATTTTTGATAAATATCTTCTTCAGGCTGTGTTTTTTTCTTTAATGTGACACAAAATCTAAACTACAGGAAAAGTTCAGCTGATGAATCCTTCAGTAAGGCCCATTTGTGCTGCCTTGGGTCAGGCACACACGGAGACAGTAGCATCTGTGTGTTTTAGATCTACGTCTGTAACGGACTCGGAGGCGGTTTGAGTGAAATGAGCAGAGCCTGTCACTTCACCACCTGCTGGATGAGATCAAGGTCCCCTTTGGTTCTAATTAGTGAAAGATCACACATCTGTGTGAAAGCACACATCTGTGCATCTGCATGTCGCCGCGCGGGGGCCGCCCAGGCCACGGCGGCTTGGAGCTTGAGGGGCTTAGAGAGGGAGGTGCAGCGCTGGAGAGGAGGTGTGCAGGAGGAGATAATAGCCGTTTGAGGTGGAGGCGCAGCACGTTGGCCTGATGCTGTAGCGTCGATACGATTGGACGTGGTTGGCTGAGTAGAGCCACGGTCTCCTCTCTCTGCAGCATGAAAGCAAAGCTTTGAGGGAGGGATTTATAAAAGCAGGGAGAAACAGACAGGTGTGTTTGAGGGATTTAGAACACCTGGAGAGGATGGGTGGAGCTGGAACCAGCAGCTGTGGAGCTGACCACCGGAGCAGGAAGGAAAACCTGTGGCTGGAGTCTCTCTCCAGGCCGGAGCCCTGGCTCCAAGGTGGGGGGGCACCCAGAACAGCTGGTTGTTGATCCGGCCCTGGAGCTGCAGACACTGAAGCAGCTGAAGAGGGCTTTGTGGTGCTAATTCTGCTGGCTAACCGCGGGTCGAGGCTTTTGTGTGTCGGTGACTTTAGCTCTACCTTAACATGGCTGCAGGTCACACACTTCATTACTTTCTCTATAGCTCATGTCACGGCTAGCTGTCAGCAGGACAATATGCCCCGCCAGCATGCACCAGCCACTCAGGAAAGGACCTGGAGGTCTGCAGCTATTAAGAGTTCTGAGGTGTTCTCAGTTCTGTAGACTAGCTCCTGAACGTCTGGACTCTATGACAGCTGAGAGGACATCAGACTAACTGCTGGAGTCAACCCCACTGAAGAAGGCTGCAGCAGCTAATCAGCATTAGCAACACAAACATGACTAATATAACTCTTTACAGGTAGTCAGGTGAGGCTGGGTCAGGTTCTTCAAGTTGTACACGCTGAGATCTTCAACCACTGGATGGACCTCTACTTCAGCCCTGATCAAGATGGCTACCACAGAAACACCCAGCAGCAGCTGGGTGTCATCTAGCTAGCACAGTCGCTAAATGTGGAACGGCTTTAGCTTAAATGTTCTGTCGAGCCTGTTCCACTGGAACCAGAACATTTCTGAACCGCTGACGAACACCTACTGAACAAACCTTTAGGGTCAACACAACTCAAGATGGCCGCCACGACTTACTGAAAACACGGGATTGGTCTTAACGTCTGGTTTTTGATTCTCCAGAATAACCTTCTCCTCTGAAGAGTTGGACTTTAAGGGACAGAACGAGCTCTGAATAAAAACATTTAGGGCTTTTAGGAATCCTAATTTAGCCTTTATGTTTTTCTCTGAGTCAGAGCGTGGAGGTGGGTCATGACTGACCTCTGGCTGAAGTGTAGATCTTGTTGTGATTCCAGCTTCCATCTTTCTGTTTTTAAAACCAATAATTAAGCATCAGCAGCGCAGGAGGTAGAGCGGGTTGTCCTGTAATCAGAGGGTTGTAGGTTTGATACCGGCAGAGAACGCTGCTGTTGTGTCCTTGGGCAAGGCACTTAACCCTCATCCTGCTGGTGGTGGTCGGAGGGGCCGGTGGCGCCTGTGTTCAGCATTTACCACAATATTCTAAAAAAGGGAAATAACTTAGTGAAGCTCATAAAAATGAAACCTTTTCATTTTCAGACATTTTTTACCAAAGAAACCAAAAAAAAAAAAAATGAACATAATTTATTTTTTCTGCCCAAATACCCCAACCTTAGCGTTTAGGGCCACGGCTCATCTGATCTGTAGGGCTGCAGCCAGGTCTCTTCTCCCAGTCGTTCTGTTGTTGACAGAATTCACAAAAACACATTCAGCTGAATACAGAACCCAGTAATTAGGATTTTATCTGTGGTCTTCTTGTGATCTTTTTTACTTTGCCGTACTCTAGCTGGCTCTTTGTGGCTCAAGGGAACAATTCTCTTTTATTCCTCCACAAAATCACAACCAATTAAAGCCCAGCATCTTGGCCTGGAGGCAGAAAGGCTGTGTTAGCTTAAAACATCTAGAAAACACACACACACATATACACACACATATACACACACACACATACACATATATACACACACACATACACAAACACATACACACACGCGCACACACACATACACACACACACAGATACACACACATACACACTCACACACACACACATACACACATACGCACACATACACACACGCATACACACATACACACACACACGCGCATAGACACACACACACACACACACACACATACTCAGCAAATTTGAAAGTGTTAATTTTGGGGTGTTGGTCCATTTTAACACTAAAAGAGTTACATAGTTGATATGTAACACTGACATGAGCGTTAAATCCGAATGTTAAAAGGAATGTTTCCTAATCAACTCTGTAGGAAACATTTTGGACAAAATAACTCGTGAAAAGCTAACTCTGAACTCCCACAGCGGCTATAACACCTGCAGAGTTAATTCACAGACTCCACCCCTTTATTCTAAAAGTTGGACTGGTAGCGACTGATTGGCTGCAGAGAGCTGCAGTGGGCGAGGTGCATTGTGGGTAGTCGTGTTTTTAGTTAGTTTGTTATATTTTGGGGTATTTATGCATGCTTATGGTTAGTTATGGTTAGTGTGGACCCATATAGACACTTTAAAAGTGTTGAAATCAACTCTGACAGTGTTAATTAGAGCATGCTGAGTTTGCTGTGTACACACACACACACACACACACACACACACACACACACACACACACTCCTGTGTGATCATTACTGGCTTTAATAAAACTTCATATGGAGTCAAAGATTCCCTCTTCCTGCCAGCTGATTGGTCCCTTCCCCTTTGATCTCTCTCTTCTGCTCCTGCTCTTTAGGTCCAGTTTGATGTGATTCTATCGATGACACATGTTGGACTGGTTCTAATGGTCCCTGGGTCTCTGGCTTCCATTGACCCCAACTGAGTCACATACTAAGATGTCCAACACTGATGTGTTAGCAGTCCTTCAGTAGTTGACCAGATGGATGCTCATACATGTGCAGCAGCTAGCTCTGCATTCATCACAGTCAAGGCAGCCAGAGCCTTTAAGTGGAAGTGAAGAATGTCTGGAGGTTGTGGAAGTTTGTCCGTAGCTGCGTTATGTCAGCCATACTGTGGTGATGTGTGTGCACTGGTAGGACCTCCATGAGAGCTGCTGGACATCATGACCTGGATTATTTATGATCACAGTAGAAATCAGGATTTGTGATTGCATTGGGAGGATCTGTCTAGAGTTCACGTCTCAAGGAGACCGCCGCTGTCAACAGGTAGCAGAGTGGTGCTGGTTACTGGTGATTAAAACTAATGTATGTTTAAAACATGAGACACTCACGGGACCAGAACATGGGGCTGCTACCACTTCAGCTTTAGGGCAAACTACCAGAGTCCCAAAAAGAAAAACACCATCTGAAGTCACGGACAACAAAAGACGTTTGGACCTAGAAAACAGAGACTGGTGTTTAGCGCTATCTCGTTTCCTGTGGTGATGTGGGTTCTGGTATCAGGGGGCGTGGCCTAGGGGTGAGTGTTCTATGTTTAAGAGCTAGATTGTTTTGTAGAGTTGCAGCTTTAGTTACATATAAGTGTTTATTTATGGTCAAAGTTCCTGATTATCTGCATTAAAACCAACATTTATTTATTTTGTCATGTGTCACATTTCAGCTGTCAGTAGCTGTAATTCATGCAGAGCAGAAGCTGAGTGAATCATTACAGCACCAGAGCTAACAGTAACACTGAGCCTCTGCTCTGGATTATTGGGACTGATGGACTTGTTTCAGGTTGAGCTCTGTAGATTTTCTGTCGTTTATAATCCCTAGGACTGTAGAAACTGGTAAAAATGTTAAAAACTGGAGGATTTTAATTTCTTTACATAATTTCTAGGAGTGTTGTATTATAAAAACAATCTGAATCACAATTATTCAGGTAAATATTGAAACGATGTTTATTTTGTCCTCTTCAGTCAAAAATCAGGATAGATCTGGTTTGGCTCTTCAAAATAAAAGCACCGACTGACACATCAAAACCGTCACTCAGGATGGGTCCCTAGCTTTTTGCTATATTATTTTTCCTTCCTTATAGATGTATACCTTAAATCAAATAGCTTTTGTCTTATTAACACAAGCGTTTAAATGAAAGTTTTCTGGGCTTTTTTTTAGTCTAAAACATCTGGAGTTCACATTTTCAGCACACTGCTGGTCTCAGTTCATGTCAGCAGGTGTTTTTGAGTTGTGAAAGTTTAAATGATGAAACCAAAATGTGCTTTTTCAAGCCTGTTGATGCTTAAAACATCCAAAAATAACAAATGAAAGGTCTAATGAACACCTAGAGTTTAATTTAACAAATGGAAGGACAATAAAACAAATGTTAATGGAGCCCTGCCCCCTCTTAACTGGTCATGTTGAGTTCCTCTTGTTTAGTACAACCTTACAAATACAGCCGATATCCCCTCTGTGGGCTGAAAAAGGACCAATATCAGTAAACTCTGAGCCATATGCTGTCTGGGTTTTAAATTACAGAATAAAAGACGTAGTCGTTGACGTTTCTAGCCTGTGTGTTTTGGCCTCCTTCTGCCACCTTTGGAGCCATGTTGAATGAGGATGTGGATCAACAGCGCCGCCCTGCTGTATCGTACGGGGCTGTCGTCACACCTGAGGGAACAGGAAGGAGCAGCTAAGGTTGCTAACGTCTCATTACAGAGATTTTTCATTTTTAAAAAGCTTTTTTTATGTTAAAACCAACCGACTGGAAACATTTAGCCTGATCACCTTCTCTCCTGAGCCACACGTTCTGAATGTTTCTTCGTTTGAATCCGGAATCCTCCGTGTGTCCGTGACGTTCCTGGCGTGTTGTCGGGGAAGCCGGAGCGAGCTAGCTTATCGACCATCTCTGACACTTTACAAATGGCAATCAATGTTTTAGTTTGTTGTCTTATTTCAGCCGTCTGCAGGACTTCTCAAAGGAGATCATAATTGGAGCTGATAATTGTTACCAGGCTCATAACATATTGACCCGAGCACCTTTAATAAGCCGATGGAACAAAAACGCTCCGTGTCTGGAAAATTGACATAATTAGCACGTCTCCCTCTGTCTCCCCCCCGGCAGAGTAAACACATTTTCTCCTGTAATTTTTTAAATTCACTCAACAAGCTCATTAAAATGTCAATGTGCGTCTGCAATGGAGCGGGTTTAAAAAAACACAAGTAAAGGAACAAACCGTAGATTTCAGTCTGACTCAGGGAGAAAAAACATGTAGGAGCCATTTTTCTTCTACCTGCTGGTGAGCGACTTATTACACGATCAATCACACACACACACACACACACTCCTGTGCGGTGTGGAATCAATTAATAATTGAAAACCTTTAAAGCACTTGAAGGGCTGATTGGAATGTGCCTTAAGTTGGAAGCAGCCCTGCAGAAGGGCGCAGGGTTAAATAGACATGATTAATCAACCTGAGAACAGGATTTGAAACGATGCACGAGCGTCTCGGTGAGCAGCAGAAGTGATCCAGACGACAGCGTCAGACAGAGAGGACCTCGGTGAATGCTAACAGCAGGATTTCATGGATCTGAGGGGAAAATCTATAAAATCCTGCCTGGATTTCTGTGGAAAAAGGTGCTGACCCCTAAAACAATAACAGGTAGACATGCTGGAGGGTTCTGCAGGCGGAGAGGTCAAAGGTCAGATGTTCTCAGTTACAGCAGGTGGTCCAGGTCCTGAAGCAGCAGAGCAGCTCCGTGTCTGACTCCAGATGGAACGGGACGCTCACCCCAGAACATTCCGTCAGTCTAAAGAAGGTCCAAAAATCAGGCATCAGGCAGATGTTTTGGTGAAAGTCTCCGTTTCTCTCCCTGTACCCTATCTGGGTTCCTTTCTTCAGAGCAAGTCGTGCTGTGCTGCTTTGTGAGGTCTTGTAGCCTGTTTCATGGACTCAGACCAGTTCTGCTGTGAAGGTTTCTTATCTCCAGGTCTGGTCAGGTGTTATTTTTTTACCCATGGTGTGAACTGGTGAGATTTAGAAAGGACCTGATTGGTCTGGAAGCGTTAGAGCAGCGAGGGGACAGACGTGATCAGAGTCTCTCTCTGATGCTACAGTAGCTGAGTTACACCACACAGATGATCTATTGATAAAGCATCTGATCAGGTGACCCTCCACTGCCATCTATAGGCAGCCTGGGGTCGTGGCAGATGCCTCCCACTGATTACTGCTGCAGGCTGCAGGCGTCCTCCGCTGAGGAGATCAGATAATGACTTCATCATTTCCTCCGTTATTGACGGGAGCCCTGAGCGGCTGTACAGTGGTGTGTTAACATCCGTTAGATTATTTATGTATCGCTTATCTATCTGTTCATCTATTTATCTATCAGATTATTCATCTATCCATTTATTTATTTATCTATTTATTTATCAAACTATTTAATGTTATTCAGCTTGTCCAGCAGTGTGCGCGTGTAGTGTGTGTGTGTGTGTGGCGTGTGTGTGTGTGTATATCCTAACCAGGACTGCAGCTCCAGCGGGGGTAAAGATGGCGGGCTGAGATATGACAGACTCATCAAAAATCCAGCCTGGGTCAGCGATGCGGTGTGACTGCCGCTGCGTGGAGAGCCCGTGACCTTAAGATGACCTTCTCTCCACCGAGCTGCCAATCATTACTCATCACATTCCACAGCTAGACACACTCTCTGCTCCAGCTCACTGTAACTCCGTCTGGGACGCTTCTTCTAATTGTTCATTTCTGCCTTTGATGAACACACGTGTGATGTCATACTGATAAACACACGTGTGATGTCATACTGATAAACACACGTGTGATGTCATACTGATAAACACACGTGTGATGTCATACTGATAAACACGTGCGATGTCATACTGATAAACACACGTGTGATGTCATACTGATAAACACACGTGTGATGTCATACTGATAAACACGTGTGATGTCATACTGATAAACACGTGTGATGTCATACTGATAAGCACGTGGGATGTCCTACTGATAAACACGTGTGATGTCATACTGATAAACACACGTGTGATGTCATACTGATAAACACACGTGTGATGTCATACTGATAAACACACGTGTGATGTCATACTGATAAACACGTGTGATGTCATACTGATAAACACACGTGTGATGCCATACTGCACGTGTGATGTCATACTGATAAACACACGTGTGATGTCATACTGATAAACACACGTGTGATGTCACTGATAAACACACGTGTGATGTCATACTGATAAACACACGTGTGATGTCATATTGATAAACACGTGTGATGTCATACTGATAAACACGTGTGATGTCATACTGATAAACACACGTGTGATGTCATACTGATAAACACGTGTGATGTCATACTGATAAACACGTGTGATGTCATACTGCTGTGTCAGACATGTCAGCCTCTCAAAGCCCTAAAGAGGAAACCTAATGTGTCATTAAGACCAGCGTCTGACTATAGCTGGCTCCAGTTTCACCACTAGTATGTTTAAAAGGCACAGTTTGTGCGCGTGTATGTTTAAGTGTGTATGTGTGTGCGTGTGTGTGTGGGTGTGTGTGTGGGTGTGTGTGTGTGACAGGTTTTATTTAAACCCTTTAAGAGTGATGTACCTACATAGCTGGTTAACTTTTTGGTGTCCAAACCAAATTCAAGATGGCTGCCACGTCTCTCAACTTTAACGATGGCTCCAACTCAGTCAGTTAGCAGCTGTTCAGCTAAATCTGGGAGTCATTCATAACACATGGTTCAGTGTAATAATAATAATAAAGGATCATGAACCGTAGCTTTGGTTGAACTCCTGGTTAGTCAGACATCTCCCAAACCACTGGCTGGATTTTTAGACGTGCTGCTGAAGTTGCTGAGTCATCATCAACACTTTTAATTGGAAGAGTTTTACTGAAAATGCCAGTAAGCTGACATTTTTAACAACATATCTCAAACCACTGGACACGTTTAGGTGTAAAGCTACAGCTGATTGACTTTGTAGGTCAGCCCAGTTAAAGATGGCCGCCACGTCCTTTTGACCGCCGTATCCCAGTCGTAGCTGGAGTCTAACTGTTCTTTTATTTTAAACTGAACCATTAAATCCAACATGTCTGTTAGCTAAAGCGCGGTTTGGTTCTTTTTGTAGCTCCGGGTAAATAAAAACTCCCAGTGTGGCGATGGTCCAATCCCTTGTCTTCCAGAGAAAATCCTCGTTAGTGATTGGTGTGTTTTTCACACTGCTACCCCGCTGATGTTCCCTTCACACACAGCAGTTGTTAGTGATAAACATAAACAGCATTAACCACAGGATCCTGCTTTATTGTAAAGCCTGACTGACAGCTTTGTCACAGACAGTCTAATAAAAACCAATCAGAGGCAGGAGAAAAGCTCGTGTTGTTCTGAAGCTAAAGTTGGGATTAAAAACCAACTTTTCCCTCCAGCACCTGTGGGTTTTTTCAGCTTCCTGTTTATAAAAATGGATTCTTGTTATGGTAAATGGAGATGCACAATAAAGCCGCTTTGCTGACCAAGCTTTTTTTTTTTTTAAACCAGCTTCCTTTTGTTGTCGGCCAATTTTAACAATAGTCCTTGTTGTTGTGGCTAATATTTTCTCTCTTTCCTTTCTTCTCCTCCACAGCGGCCCTGCAGGTGTCCATATCCTTGAACAAAGTGGAATTAAGTGTTGGAGAGTCCAAGTTTTTCATCTGCACAGGTACCAATTCTACACTGCTTAATGTGTGTGTGTGTGTGTGTGTGTGTGTGTGTGCGTGTGCGTGTGCGTGTGTGTGTGCGTGTGTGTGTGCGCGCGTGTGTGTGCGTGAGTGTGTGCGCGCATGTGTGCGCGTGTGTGTGCATGTGCGTGTGTGTGTAGAGTAAGGTGAGCTGGTGTCCTGTGTTGTCCCCACTGTCCCCATTGTCTCTATTATCTTCTGATTGGTTCTTGGCTCATAACCAATAAAAATGTACGTTTCTGTTGACCGTCGTAGGAAAACAGTGGTGAGAGCAGTTAGCTACAGCTTTGGTCACACGTATTCAGTCAGATGTATCTGAACCTGCATGGACGATGGGATCTTCTAAATGAGGATGAAGGTTATTTGGAGTTACGGTGGTATATAATGTACTGTAGTGTGGTACATTGTGTGGTATATTATGTGGTATACAATGTAGTATGGTATATTGTGTGTTACCTTATGTGGTATATAATGTAGTATGGTATATTATGTGGTATATTATGTAGTATGGTATATTATGTGGTATATTATGTAGTATGGTATATTATGTGGTATATTATGTAGTATGGTATATTTTGTGGTATATTATATAGTATGGTATATTATGTGGTATAGTATGTAGTGTGGTATATTATGTGGTATATAATGTAGTATGGTATGATGGGGTATATAATGTAGTATGGTATATTATGAGATATATTATGTAGTATGGTATATTATGGGGTATATTATATAGTATGGAATATTGTGTGTTACATTATGTGGTATATTATGTAGTATGGTATTTTATGTGGTTTATAATGTAGTGTGGTATATTATGTGGTATATTATGTAGTATGGTAAATTTTATGGTATATTATATAGTATGGTATATTATGTGGTATATAATGTAATATGGTATGTTGTGTGGTATATTATGTAGTATGGTATATTATGTAGTATATTATATAGTATGGTATATTATGTGGTATATAATGTAATATGGTATATTGTGTGGAATATTATGTCATATGGTATATTATGGGGTATATTATCTTGTATGATATATTATGTAGTATGGTATACTATGTGGTATATAATGTAGTATGTTATATTATGTGGTATATTATGTAGTATGGTAAATTATGGGGTATATTATGTAGTGTGGTATCACATCACAACAAGAAGGTTACAGGTTCAAATGCAATTCAATTAATTTTATTTCTATAGCGCCAAATCACGACAAGAGTTGTCTCAAGGCACTTCACAAAGTAAACGTTTCAATACAGTATGGTTCATTAAGCCAATCAGTAAAAAAGTTTCCTATTTCCTATATTTCCTAGTTTCCTATATAAGGAACCCAGCTCCACGTTTCCAATTTTCAGATGCGTCTCAGAAACGGCACGCCGCACTGCTAAAGATAGAATCAGGTTCTATTTTTTCCACAATTTGCTTCTGGGACACGTCAATTTCCGCAGTTGACATAGGGCTAGATGGGAAATCACACGCTGTTTCAGTGTAAAATATCCGGTAATATTCAAAATAAAAGTCTATTGTAGCAATGCGATTTCATATCTATGTAGATTTCATCTATACGTGTGACCTCATGGCTTATTTACTCCCTGCATCGCTGTGCAACGGTGCAGCGATGTGTTTTTCATGGGTTTAATCCTGGCAGTGGAGATGAACTATATGTGACATCACACAGTGATGTCACACGTGATTTCCTTCTTTTTGGTTTAATGGCGGATGACATAAACAAACAGTGACCTTTGAAGTCTCAAGGAGCACAGCGGAGAAGCCGCTTCGTGGCTGAGATTCTCCCGGTGTGGACTGGCACACCCCGAAACTGGCGAGTAAACCGTTCTGCCGTTCCGAGACGCGGACACTTCCAGTGTGAAGTACGGGTTAGCTACATCTTGTTCTTGAGACGTTACGACTCGCTCACACATCCGATAGAAAGCCGGGGTTACAGGAACCCAGATTCACCGTCTGCATGAGTGAAAAACTGCAGGTTCCTTTTTTTGCTTCATGTGAAACATTTAAGCCGAGACTGAAGCAACCACTTCAGCTCACTGTTTATATGTATTCAGAATTATTTACACGGTTCTGTCAGGTTCACTGTTTGACATCTAGACCTGGACCACCCTTTATCATGCATGATGGTCTTTGTCCTGCACCTTAGGTGACTCTCAGGTTTAGAAGGAGGTTAGAGGAGCGGCGGGGCGTCCTGTTCATGTGGGGACAGATCCGTCCACCCTCATTGTCCCCGTCTCTAGGTGGCAGAATCCCAACACCCGGGCCAGTAACCCAGCAGGGCGGCGCCACTCTCAGCCAGCCTGGCTCGCCTCCTACTGGTTGTTGCCAACCCACACAGCGAGGGGCTGAACCCCCCAGGAGCAGGCTCACAATCACACAATATGTTTACTGTGTGTGTGTGTGGGGGGGGGGGTCTGGATCAGAGGTAACCTGAATCAAACAGGGAGGCTAAAGGTACAGCTTCTATTGTAGAAAAGAATGAGGATCTGTGTGTGTGTGTGTGTGTGTGTGTGTGTGTGTGCGCGCGTGTGTGTGTGCGTGTGCGCGTGTGTGTGTGTGCGTGTGCGCGCGTGTGGGTGTG
>SSNS01000335.1:161383-186027 GCA_006937985.1 Aphyosemion australe
TGTTCCACCTTTAAAGGTTTAGTAGATTAGGATGTAATCATCTAGCAGCAATAACAAAACTCAGAGTTTCCTTCTGGAGCTTTAAGTTATTCATGCATCTAACCGTCTGGCGGTGGTTCGGCTGAACCGTTCCTCGGGACCGGTTGGTCTGAGGCTAGCTGCTGGTTGTCTTAGGTGAGTCAGTGAAGTATGTGAAACCACGTCTGGATTACGTCACACACACCTCAACATGGCTGCCACGGCGGGAGTCTATGACAGTCGGGTGGGTTTAGGTAGAAACCGGTTCAGCAGCTTCCTGACATCAACTCAACGTCTGTGGGTGAATTTTACAGACTGGCTCGGTTTTTAGCTTTAGCTCAAAATGTCGGGCGACGTGTTTTACTTCAGAGTTTTTACAGATCCAGTCTGTCTTTGTTGTCATTTTGGACGTGAATTTATTTAAAGTCAGTGGAAATTCCCTCCAGTCAAGAAAAAAAACAGCATAGACCAGCATATGCTGTGTTTTGGTGCTGGTTTAGCTGGTGGACCAGCATCAGAACCATCATATGCTGGTTTTTCAGCAGGGGTAAAACCCCAAAATGCCTTAAAGCCATACTCTGCAATTGTTTAAATCCTGTTCTTGAGCCAGTTTGTGCTAAAACGACCCTTTACAGGGTTAATGAAAGGTCACTCAGACCCCCACCGCCCTCTGTGGCCAGAATACCACACTTGCAACTTCAGAGTGGCGGTCCGGTCACTGTTGGACTTAGTAAAGTGGAGCTGACATGCCTGGTGCTGCAGTCTGCTTCCAGCATGTTTCCTGCATGTTTTAGATCATGAACACAGCTGATTTGTTTGATTTAGTGATGAACCGCTCCTGTAGACACTAATGAAGGCTGAGGAGACATTTCAGCTGTTAGATTAAGGTGTTAAAAAGACAAACGCACAGCGAGGAGAGAAGTTTCACCTTTGGTTTCACTAACGNGACACTAGGGGGTGCTAAAAACAAGCCAAAACTGTGAAATGTTCCTTTAAGAGGCATACAAAGGCTCATTTGTTTTCCAGAGTTGCTGTTGCAGCTTTACGAAGGCTCTTTGGTGGATTTTGTGACTATTTCTCATTCCTGCAGAAGTTCAACAGTAAAGACGTAAAACCAGCAGAAGACTGGTTTTATTAGGATAATTATGAAAAATGTTGTTTCCTAGGTAATGGGTTTAGAAAATACAAAGAACAGTGATTTATGACACAGCTTGCCTGGTAATGATGAATAATGCATCTTATTAGGTTTGTTTGGTGTTTGCTCTCTTCCCTCCAGCCATCGGCGAGCCTGTGAAGCTGGAGTGGTTCAACCCCCAGGGTGAGCGCATCGTGCCCTCCAGGAGGATGGCGCTGCACTCGGAGACGTCGAGATCCAGACTCATCATCTACAACGCCATTATCGAGGACGCTGGGATTTACCGCTGCCAGGCCTCCGACGCCAGCGGCCACACGGAGGAGGCCTCAGTGGTGCTGGAGATTTACCGTGAGCCTGAACACGCTAACCTCTGTGACTCTCAGCCCCGGGTTCTCCTCCAGAGGAGGTTTAGGCTTTGTTCACAGGGAGAGGCTGCTGATTCATATTCTCATCCTCGCCACCGTGTCTCTGCTGGTGGACTGGTGTCCACGTGTCCCTCTGACAGCGTGTGATTGTTAAACTCATCCCAGCCATTAAAGCATAATGACAGCCAGCAATGCCACGGGACTCGTATCCTGCCAGACTTAATGAGAGACCTGGCACTGCAGCTAACCCGCCTTGGTGACCCATTACCATTTCCTCCTCCAAACTTAATGTTATGAGGCAGGGGGTGGCTGGATCATTACAGAGGCGGCCCCATCACAGGTCCAGAGCTGTAAATTACCTGCCATTTCCTCTGGAAAGTGTCCTTGAACGCTGCGTGGAGCTTAACCCCGACTCGGCATTTCCTCTGCACAAAAACACCTTTACTAAACTTATTTAACGAGCCGGTAACCGTGTGTGGTTTCTACAACAATACCAAAACGAACAGCTTCAGCTTTAATGATGGCAGAAAGTTCTGGTTTATATTATTGATAAATCCCAATTTACAGTTGGATTCTGAAACTTTCAATAAATAGGAAAACAACCTAAATATGTTTCTGTTTACAGAGAGGGACCCACTTCATAACGCTTTAATGCGTTTCATTATGAACGTCAGAAAACCCTCGCCCTAACGTCAGAAAACCCTCACCCTAACGTCAGAAAACCCTCACCCTAACGTCAGAAAACCCTCACCCTAACGTCAGAAAACCCTAACGTCAGAAAACCCTCACCCTAACGTCAGAAAACCCTAACGTCAGAAAACCCTCACCCTGACGTCAGAAAACCCTCACCCTGACGTCAGAAAACCCTCGCCCTGACGTCAGAAAACCCTCGCCCTAACGTCAGAAAACCCTAACGTCAGAAAACCCTCACCCTAACGTCAGAAAACCCTCACCCTAAAGTCAGAATACCCTCACCCTAACGTCAGAAAACCCTCACCCTAACGTCAGAATACCCTCACCCTAACGTCAGAAAACCCTCACCCTAACATTAGAAAACCCTCACCCTAACGTCAGAAAAGCCTCACCCTAACATTAGAAAACCCTCACCCTAACGTCAGAAAAGCCTCACCCTAACATTAGAAAACCCTCACCCTAACGTCAGAAAAGCCTCACCCTAACGTCAGAATACCCTCACCCTAACGTCAGAAAAGCCTCACCCTAACATTAGAAAACCCTCACCCTAACGTCAGAAAAGCCTCACCCTAACATTAGAAAACCCTCACCCTAACGTCAGAAAACCCTCACCCTAACGTCAGATGTGTGGCGGTAAAGAATGGAGCTGAATCTAAAGGTGAAGCTGTTTATTTACTAATCCATCCATATCCCAACCCTCTCCTGTGGTCATGGGTTGGGTCATGAAACGAGCCTCTGGTGTAGGTCAGAGCTAGCCACTGCTCCGGCAGCTGGGTTGGGTTGGTGAGGACGTGTTTCTGACCATCTCACCAAGAGGAGACCTTAAGGCAGGTCCAAGACCTGCTGGAGAGATTATGTCCAACATCTAGCCTGTGAAAGCCTTGGGGAGCTCCTGGGATCTGTTCTTAAACCACCTGGCTCCAGATTAGTGGCACAGATAAATGTATGGATGGATATTTCTAACAGATCTGACATAACCAAGCTAAGTGACTCCTCTAACGTCTGAAAAACCAAACCCTCTTATTTACCTGGGTGCTCCTGGGTGAGAGGCCTCAGTGTGTCTCGTAGTAACGGCTGAAACATCCCACCAACCTGAGGTCTGTTAACGATGATGTGTCGGATCTAAACATAAAACGGTTTAACCAGCTTCCCATGTTAGCTCCGGCGCTAAACAAGGAGATGTCGGACTAACTTCTAACCCTAAGCAACCCTTGCTAAAGGGTCTGGATCAGGATGGGATGTATACCCTGGTATATTCGTTCTCCACCACAGTAAGAGGGTACATGATCATGTAGAAAATTAACTAGCATGCTTAAGTAGCCACTAGCACGTTGGTAAACCATCCTCTTCAGTTTCCAGAGAGCGTCTCAAATCTCCTCCATTCAAGTAGTTTCCATCTGAAGTGAAGAAGATAATTAGCTCCATCTCTTTGGTTCTAATTGGTGTGTTTACCTTGTAAATATTTGGTATTACGAGTGGTACTTGTACTACGGTTTGAGAACCGTGGTTGAGTTCTGTGATGTGACTCATCGAGAACGTCGTCCCTTTAATCACAAATCTATAAATTCAACTGGAGAAAACACCAAAGTACAGGAATTAGACTCCAGGACAGACACAGACATTCCCACTCTGGGAATGCCTTCCCACTGGGTGTCTTTTTTCATCCTCCCCTCCTGAAGCATTAGGAGAGACATCACAGCCTCAATCACACCTGCCACCGCTCAGCCATCGCCTCATTCACCACATAACAAGCTCCATTGTTTCCGTGGCAACCGTGCACCAATCACTCCTGGTGTAGATTGCATGAGGAGAATGAAAATCCACCTAAAGCTCCAGGAAAGCCTCTCCACCGGCTCGCGGCCGGAGCCGGCTGAGTCTGCTGGACTACAGCCTGTTAGACTAGAGATCCATGCCCGGCGGGTCGGAGCGTGTTGACATCCCATCATGGCTGCTGACATATCCAGACAGAGGATACTTCTAAAAATACAACTGGTGCAGCCTCCAACTTACATCACCATATGTGAGAGCGTTGCAAGAAGTTAAACAGGAGCATCACAGTAGAACACTAGATCTGATTGGTGTTCGCAGCCTGCAGGTGGCGCTATCTATTAACGCAAACAAGGTCGGTCGTATACTCTCAATGCAGAGCTCTCAAGACTCACGCAATGAGCATGAGACTCACGCATTTTCCTCTTACACGCACTCACGCCTCACATGAGATTTCTCATGCTGAAAAAGCACAACGGTGGTTAGTTGGACAGTGGACATTCAACAGACATAGCTCCATGGTTCACTACGGTCAATGATGAGTTTTTGTGCCGTGCGCTATGATGTGTGTGTACGATGCGCCAGTCAGCTGTGTTCCGAGGACTCGCTCATGAAAGCGGTGGTTCGCTTAGGGACCGTCAACAATTTCTAGTCATTTGAGAATGCATACAAAAAGTCAAAAGCTTCCAGCTTCATTGATTAAATTATTCAAAATCAATTCTCAGTTCTGTTCCTAAACTAAACCAATGAGACACGTTTTTTTAACACATTTCATACAATCTGATCTTTTTTATTAAGATTTTCATAAAAATAAGATATTTTCTTTAAAAGATTCCAGGTAAATTGATAAAAAAAAAAATAGTCAAAAAACCAATTCCCAATAGTGTTACTAAGGTAGACCAATGCAATGACACAACAGTTTTTAACATACTTCATACAATCTGATCTTTTTCATTTAGATTTTCATTGAAAATATATATTTTTTTCAAAAGCTTCTAGGTAAACTGATAAAAAAAAAATACCCAAAACCAATTCCCAAAGGTGGCAGCTTGGAACTACTAAGCAATAAAGACACAAATCCCTCTTTGGAAGAGGATTCCTTTGGAGTGGGAGGGATGGAATTGATTTGGGGTCATTGATCAATTTATTTGGAAGCTATACAAGACAAATTAGTTCTTTGTTATTTAAATATTTGAAAAAAATCTGACTCAATGAAATTTGTTAAAAGTCATTTGATCACAAAACCTGGATGCTATTGAAGCAAAATACAGAAATTGCCAAATAAATATTAATGAAAATGATCTCTTTCAATTAGACATGTTAAAAACTGTGGTGTCTCATTAATCTAGCTTAGTAACAAAACTGTGAATTAATTTTGAGTACTTTGTTAATTTACCTGGAAGCTTTTGAAGAAAATTACTTAATTTTCTATAAATATTTTAATAAAAAAAGATCAAATTGCAAAATATGTTAAAAACTGCTGTCTCATTGGTCTAGCTTAGTAACACCATTGGAAATTGGGTTTGAGTATTTGGATCAATTCATCTGGAAGCTATTGAAAAACAAACTATTTTTCAATTTTCAAATTACTCATAAAAAAGATCAGATTGAATGAAATATATTTCAAACGTTGGTCTAGTTAAGTAACACAACTGAGAATTGATTTTGAATAATTTAATCAATTAAGCTGAAAGCTTTAGATCTTTTGTATGCATTCTCAAATGACTAGAAATTGTTGACGGTCCCTAAGTGGACCACCGCCTTCATCAGCTGACCGCCGTCTCTATGTGGCGCAGCGCACGATATGAAAACCCTCCGCTGACTGGAGTCAACCAGGACTGAATGTCTGTCGAATAACCAACGTCCAACTAACCTCACGGTTGAAGGACCCCCCCNTCCACCACACCCCCCCACCCCAGTCTCACGCATGGAAAACTTCAAAAGTTGGCATCTTTGTTGCATGAGCCATAAGGGATGAAAGCCGTCCTTATGGATGGTCCCGCATCAGAATACCGTGAAACGCCCGTTATCGCCCAGAAACTTCAAATAAAAGTCAGCGTAGCTGGAGGTGAACGAGACTTCAGAAAAACAAAAGCTGAGTTCTGCTAAATGTTCTGAAATGTGTTTTATGTTTTTGTTAAAGTTGTTTTATCAGTCAAACCTAAAATTAATCAACTCTAATCTATGTTTCTAATAACAAAACACTTTTGGGTTTATTTACAAACGTATTTTTATTTTATGCAAGTTTTCACCTTCAGTCTTAACTGCCACTGAAACCTAGAGAGTTGTTTTATTACAATTCATCAGCCAATAATAAAACAATTACACGTTTCATGGTGTAAAAACGAAATGTGACCCAACAGGCAGCATCTCAGGTGGGTCTAGCATTAGCAGTTAGCATGCTAGCTGTGGCTATGTTCATCCAAAGTCTCAAACAAAAACCCACTTCAGCTATTTTTTAATAAAATTATCATTTTAAAACCGTTAGTTGGGCTGTTTTATGCTTCAGCTGACAGGAGTTTAGCTAGCTACAGGTGTTAGCTAGCTACAGGTGTTAGCTTTAGTTCCTCTCAGCCTGTTAACGTACAGGCCCGTCAGAACCCTGAGTTTAAATAGAAAGTGATCGGAGCTGATCCGGGTCCAGCGGGAACCGTGAGACGTGAACAGGAGAGGAGAAACTCTGCTGAGTAAATTCTCAATTTGCTTGTGTCAAGTGTGCAGCAGGCTGTTACTCCAGAGAGGATGTTTCCCTTACTGATTCTCTTGTAGAGCAACGTGACGACAAAAGACGCAGGAAATGGATGCAAACAGAGTAAACAGCCGACAGCAGAAGCTTTCCAACCTCTGAGAGGGAGAGAGCGCGTTGGTTTTGGAAATAAATGATGGGGGATGATGAGAAGCCAACAGAGTGAATGACAAAAATATGCAAAGGCATCCTTGAAGGTAATGAGGACACTGAGATGCCAGACACGTGTGCAGGCGGAGGCAGCAGTCAGGGAGTGGAAGCTCATCTTAGGGAGCAGCCTGGCATAAATCACACAGCCAAATGCTAATGCCGAAGCATCGCTAACACAGAAGACTGTGGCTGATTTATTCATAATACGGCGTGCAGCTGATCGCCCCCCCCCCCCCACCACCACCACCACCACCACGCGTCACTAAAGTTGATCCATACTAGAAAAAGCTACAAAACAAGGATTGTGCTGTTGGTGACGCCGTTATGACTCGTTTAAACGTGTTGAGTCAAACTTTTCATTTCATCTGAAAACCAACTTCTGAGGGTAAAGTCTGAGTCTGGCCGCCATCTTTATTACCTGTTAACTGAGAACTTCCTTTTAAAACTCTTCAAAATAAGAGCTCCTTTCAAATGCGCATGCCTAAATCAAAAACATCTGAAAGTTTTTTTCACCAACAGCAAACGACCCGCTCTGCTCATAAAGTCAGAAACACGGTGTTCTTCATGCTGGTTGCATCAGGTTTCTGTCCTGATTAATCAGCCTGTTATCACACAGCAGGTGTTGAACTCTGACTAAAGTGATGGATGTAATGATTCATAAACAATAGTAACTCATTTAGACAGTAAAGCTTGTGTCATAGTGGCACTTTCTCATCTTTACATACCGTAGTTCTTCCTCTGTATCTTGATGTGTTGCTCATGTGTGCACTCTCACCACCTAGTGGCACTGGGGGGTACTTCATTGTTTTAGTCAGAATTAATGTTTTATACAGGTCTGCAAAGCATCTCGTTTTGAAGACGTTAAACACAGAATAAGCAGCTTGAATGTGCCGGTTCTGACCAATCAGAGCAGACTTGGTGTTCTGTGAGAGGCCAGGAGCTGAAACGTGTAGATTCAGCTATCACAGGTCTGTGAAACAAACCTAACGTACATGTGAATCAGCATGGAAACGTACATGCTCTTATTTTGTAAGACAGGTAGAATCAAAAGGATATTTCACCTGTAATCAGGTGTCACACAACTACACAGCCCGGCCAATAAAAAGGCTCCCTGGATGTAACTAAGCCAACAGGTAGGAGCCTCCTATTGGATCATTACTGCAACAAGTTATTTAACCCAACTGGTGCAATGAGCTGCTTCTCGTGTCTTCAACAACCATGTGGAAAGACACATCTGGTGGTGGTGGAACAGATGTTAGTCTGTGTGAGAAGGGTCACATCATTGGCATGCATCAAGCAGAGAAAACATCTAAGGAGATGCAGAAACGACTAAAACTGGGTTCAGAACTGTCCAACGATGATGAGTCCAGATGGACCCTGTTCCAGAGTGATGGGTGGATCAGGGTAATAAGAGAGGCAGATGAAGTGATGCACCCATCATGCCTAGTGCCTACTGTACAAGCCTGTGGGGGCGGGGCTATGATCTGGGGTTGCTGCAGTTGGTCAGGTCTAGGTTCAGCAACAGGATGTGCTCCAAGAATGAGGTCAGCTGACTACCTGAATCTACTGAATGACCAGGTTATTCCAAATATTAGTGTGTGACCTTTTTTTTGGTGAGAATGTTTTGAGGGGCCGGTCAGTGTGTTAGAGTGTTTTATTTCTGCTGGCTGTTCTGGTGTTTGGTGGTAGTGTGAAAACCGCAGCATTTAAACCAGTTTTATTAACAAAACAAGCTCAAAATGGGATTATTAGCCGTGGGGGTTGCCACTGAGGGTGCATCTGCAGCGCGGTGTTACCTTCTGTCTCCTAGTTAACAGGAATTAGCAGCACATCAGTTCCTCCTTTGTCTTTTCTTTTTGATGTTCTGGTTTGTAACACGCTGCCTGAGTCCTCTGAGAATAAAAGACTCTCCATCTCCTTTGATCTCTCAGAGAAGCTGACATTCCAGGAAGTTCAGTCACCGCAGGAGTTCCGCCACGGCGAGACGGCAGAGGTGGTGTGTGATGTCATCAGCTCGCCCGTGCCGGTGGTGGTGTGGTACTACCAGGACCGGGAGATTACAGAGGAGCACCACAGTAAGTTCTCTCCTGTCGGGGTCTTTGAGTTTTACAGTTGGATTCCTGAAACACGCACACACTCACAAACATACACACACGCACGCACGCACACACACACACACTCGTCTAACCATCTTCGTGAGGGCCACCGATTGACTTGGATTTTTGTAAATGTTTGTGACTGTATAATGCCTAACCCATACCCTAACCCTACACACACACACACACACACACACACACACACACACACACACACACACACACACACACACACACACACACACACACAGTTGTTGGGATTAAAGATGGTGGGTGAAGTGAAGACTAATTCTGACTGATAAACCAGTAAACGGACCAAAGCAGCAGGGAGAACCTGTTATCAGTGTGTTTTGATCTCTCAGTAACTGTGGTCTGGTCTAATCTGATCCCAGTCTAAATGTTCCCTCTGGCTCTACGTCTACCCAGCAGCACCCCTGACCTCCCAGTATGCTGCTGGTTTCGTGTTAGTGATAGCAGACTCCTGCAGCCTTCATGCTGGTTGTTTCTGTAGGACGACGAGGAGAGAAGCTATAAGTAGAAACCGTCTCAGAGGACCTCCTGTTCCGGTCCGAATGCTCTGGAATATTGAAAGGCTGAATCCTCCTGATCCCTGATGTGGTTTCTCTCTGAAATCAGCTGCTATTGTTCCAGAAGCTCCGGTCTCTAGGAGACGCTTCTTCTTTTGTGTTGGATTCACAACAAGACAAGGATAGGAATCTCAGCAGACCTGGAGGAGACGGTGGATGATGGTGACGGTGGAACAGCTCATTAAGAATAGACAGACGTGTGCCTCTTTACTGCACATCTATAGGAGGCTTTCCTCCTAGCAGGAGAGGTATTTCTCTCCTAGAGCGGCCCAGGTAATCCCACCCTCTTCATCCTTATTGGTGTTAAGTATCTGGAGAGAATGGCTCATTTAATTTGCAACGAAACGGAGGAGAAATGTGGAAAAAGCACTCGGTCCCCTTTAGTCATATCCTTTTCCTGGAGAAGGAAGTCAGAAGCACATGGAGCTCTTCATTTCATCTTCGTCTTCTTCATGATTTACTACGGCTCCCACGTCGTCCTTCCAGGGAGGAGGAAGAAAAAGAAGCGTGTCTGAGCGCTGATTAGAAAGAGTGACCCCTTGAATCCTTGAATCTGTCACATTTTGTAATTGAAATTCAAATCTTCAGTGGTACTCCAGTGATGAAACATCCCAGGAAGAGTTTTTTCCTCCTTCTTTAATCATTTTTACTCTAATTGAGATGCTTGGTTATAAATATCTGTGCTGGAGAGAAATGAGATCGAGGCTGTCCAATCTGAGCGTGGCCACGGCGGTAGCTGTGTGAGTGTTTATCAGGCAGGACTTTATCAGGTAAATGAGCTGAAGGGGAGACTGACAGTCCAGCTACTCAGGAGAGGAGATGCAATTTTCTCCTGCTGTTGTCCCAACTTCCTTATCTCTCCTCTCCTCCGTCTTACGCCGCTCTTCTGTTTCTCGTGTCTGGTGAAGGCAGGTACCAGGTGCTGGCAAACAACAACCTGCAGATTCATCAGGTGACCAAAGCAGACGAGGGCGTGTACCGCTGTGAGGCCAGCGTGGAGGCCCGTGGAGAGATCGACTTCGTGGACATCGCGGTGGTCGTCAACGGTGAGTGGAACTGGTTTTTACAGTATTTCCCTTCAATAGGTAATACTACTAACTACTACTAAATACCACTAACTAACACTAGCTACTACTAACTACCACTAACTAATACTAGCTACTACTAACTACTACTGTATAATACTAGCTACTAATAACAACCACTAACTAATACCAGCTACTACTAACTACTATTACTAACTAATACTAGCTACTAACTACTACTACTACTAACTACCACTAACTACTACTAATTCATACTACTGGCTACCACTAACTAATTCTAGATACTACTAACTGCTACCAATTACTATAAACTACAAACTAATACTAGCTACTATTAACTATTACTACCTAATACTAACTACTACTACTACTAACTAACTAATACTAACTACTACTACTAACTGATAAATACTACTACTTAGTACTACCAACTACTGCTACTAACTGTTAAATACTACTAACCACTACTAAGTACTTTCATCGTGCAGGGACCCAGGCTGACTCTAGAGGATGGGGTCCTGAGGGCCAAAATGATCCAGTTCAAAATCAAAACACAAAAAAAGTTTAAAGTGGATTTTTTTGTTTGTACTTTTCACAAAAGGCTTAAATTAGACAAATTAGGAGCGAGATAATTCCATTTCCTTTCTAGATAAGCTAATGGGGGCCGCTCAGAGTTTGGACAGGCCTGGTCTAGTCCAACAGCTGATCTTTTCCCCAATCTTCAAAAGTTTCTTAGGGACTGAATAAAATTCACAAAATGATTAGTTTGAATGACCTTTTATGTAAAAAGTGGTGCCAAAGATAAAAAACTGAAAAGACCTAAATCTGTCTGAGCTCATACGTCTAGACGAATGTTGCTTCTCTTTAGTTCTAGGTGCTTTTCTAAGTGGTCGTAAAACTAATTTAAACATTTTAAATGAACACAGATTCAAATGCTGCAGATCAAACGTGGCTTAATAGATGCATGAAAGAAAACCCTAAAATCAGACAGAACTACAGAAAACAAAACTCAGCTTGGTTTACTTTCCTCTTTTCTTTGAAGTTTTAAAACTTTTCCTGAATAAACGGAGTCGTCTGAAGCTGAACCAGAGATTATAAATGAGCAAATTCAGATCCAAGGTTCTGCTGAAGGTCCGTTTCTCTGCTGGTTTTTGGGCTTCGTGTAAACCAACAGTAACGTCCATCTGGAGTCCAAGCACACGCGTGTTCCTCTTCACACGGGATTCCCTCTGCATACACAGGTTGTTGTTAAAATGGAGCAGATCCTTTTCATTCTGGGCCCGCTGAAGGTTACAGGTTACTGTTCTGGTGCGTTAGTTACTTTAGATCTTTGACCTTTAGTCCTACAGAAAAACTGGGAATAAACCTCAGACCAGTTTTACCAGCTGGTTTTGGGTTTTTAGTTTACTTGATGGAATTGTCTTTATTCTCTAACGTGGTTGGATTATATCTCCAGTTATTAGTGGGAACGCCACATCACCGGAGACATTGGGATGTGATTCCACTACAGTCACGAGCATCATGTAAAATACTCCAGCAGCTGTAGTATTGTCCCTGCCTACGGAACTCTGTCTCACCTAAAGTAACAGCAGAGCGGCCTCGGCCCAAAAGTTCATTTAGCCGACCACTTAGCTCACGTCTGTAGGTCCAATAAGCCTGGTCAATGAGGCGTCGACCATTATAGCAGTGATGCAACACTCGCCATGAGGACGGGCCGCCAAGCGCTTCACTGAGCTCTGGCTGTGAGGGACGCTCGTTTACAGGGACACTTCGTCTGAGGGACGCTCCCTCACAGGGACACTTGGTCTGAGGGACGCTCCCTCACAGGGACACTTGGTCTGAGGGACGCTCCCTCACAGGGACACTTGGTCTGAGGGACGCTCCCTCACAGGGACACTTGGTCTGAGGGACGCTCCCTCACAGGGACGCTTGGTCTGAGGAACGCTCCCTCACTGGGACGCTTGGTCTGAGGGACGCTCCCTCACAGGGACGCTTGGTCTGAGGGACGCTCCCTCACAGGGACGCTTGGTCTGAGGGACGCTCCCTCACAGGGACGCTTGGTCTGAGGGACGCTCCCTCACAGGGGCGCTTGGTCTGAGGGACGCTCCCTCACAGGGACGCTTGGTCTGAGGGACGCTCCCTCACAGGGACGCTTGGTCTGAGGGACGCTCCCTCACAGGGGCGCTTGGTCTGAGGGACGCTCCCTCACAGGGACACTTGGTCTGAGGGACGCTCCCTCACAGGGACACTTGGTCTGAGGGACGCTCCCTCACAGGGATGCCTGGTTAAGTTTGCATCAAAAAGACATTATTGTCACACCAAATCTGACTGATTTAAAGGTCAATTAATCCCTGAGATTAACAAGGTTGGAATTAAAAGCAACACACACACACACACACACACACACACACGCACACACACAGGTTATTTTTCCTCATTAAAGCATCGTTGAGTCATTATTCTGATGTTTCAGACATTAAGGCTTCACGGTGACAGTGGTGTAGACTCATTCTGGTTCTTAGCCTGGCAGCTATGTTATGTGGGGGATACTCATCCTGTGGAGTAGGTAACTTTATTAAATTACTGGCACCAAAGATCACATCAACAGACTGAAGGGCAGAGGGAGAACAGACAAATAACCATATTTATGTTTATTCATTCCTGTCTGTTGGCACCAATGGAGCGTTAGCACATTTAAACATGGGTCATATGAACCCGCTCAACTCCTCTATGAGCTGGTAGAACCATGAAGATGGATCCTGTTTGACTCTGAGCTACAAGCTGTCCGTTATCTTGGCCTTTGGCCTGAAGAGACACAGACAGGTGTTCTAAAGCTGGAACACCTGGACGGCACATTTCCTTAAACACCAGCTACGGTCACAGACATGAGCTGCCTTCTGACTGGGTCTGATTAAGGCAGAGGAAGCTCAGTCCCACCAGCCAAAAGTGTTTCTGTCTCCATCTGTGAGCCAAGCTCCTCCAGCCTAAATCACTGGTTTTGTTCTTGGAAAGCAGGAATTTAAATCGTGTTTATTTCCTTCACCACGGACTTTGATTAAAAGTCACTTCACCAGGATCTCTCCTGGTCTCTGGGCCGTACTTCCAGAGTGGATGGAGTGTAAGTGTAGCTGAGTGACCCTCCAGGGCCACCAGAGAGTCAGCAGCAGGTCTGTTCAGACACAAGCAGGTGGAGATGGAGGAGCTGGCTGGGAGGCCCGCGTGTCTACGAGTGCTGCAGCTTTTATCAATCAGCTGCTGGTGGCTTGTTGTTTAGTTGTGTTGCCGTGGGAGATGGCGGAGCGAGGCAGGACAGGCAAAATGAGGGAGAAATCATAAACAGTTTTTCTGTGTCTGAAGACCCCCAGAGGAGGATGGTGACGTTTGGGCTTCTCCTCTCCTGGGGCGTGAACCGGAGCACTTCTAACGCCCTCTTTTGTGTGAAATGGAGTCGACATTGATTGTTGTGCATCCAGCAGCAGCTCCAGCCGACAGGGAGCCAGATGAAAGTGAACAGGTCCTCTGAAGTGTCAGGTTCTACTTTTCTGGGGTTTGGACTGTGGTTCTGAACCTTTAGGCCTTTACATGGAGCATAAATATAAACATGACTGACCAGCCCAACATCCATGTAGGAGCCTGGTACAGTGTTCCCACCAGCTGCTCTGGTGTAGCTCCACGTGTCCAACATAGACACGCAGGAGACGAGCAAAAGCTGCTAAATCTGATGGTTCGGTGACTGACAGGTGTGTAAACACCTGAGGACCTCCTTCCAGGACTTGGTCATGTTTACCTTAAGGACTGTGAGCTGCAGACTCTTGGTCCTGTCTAGGAGCGTTTCATTTGTTTAAACCCTGACACGGGTCGTTTTTTAGCTAGTAGCATTGATGTTTCCTGTGATGTAGCCTTGCTTTAGCCAGCCATGCAGAACATCGTTTTATGTAAAAGCTGGGCTGGAATAGCTTACTGTATACGTTCCCCCTATGTAAAGTCATAAATATTAATGAGTCACTTCATAAAGAGAGTGTTCTTTACCCATAAACATCCAGCAAATGAAGCTGCACTGACCCGCTGGAGCCTCCGTCTCCTGCGTAGCATCAAAGCGTGCCGTAGATGAGAGTGATGGAGTACGGAGGAGGAGAGGCCACCCACTGCAAGGCTAATAAACCTGAGGGCACAACAGCTGGGCGTCTGGAAGAATGCAGAACATTTCAGGGCGTTATCTGAAAAGAACCCCAAGATGAGTCATGAAAGGCTTTCATCCGCAGCACGTTAGCGCCGTGCAACGAGAAGAAAAGGCAGGAGGATGTGATGTGGTGGGGAGTTGACATAACTAGGTAATTTGCAAATTTAATCATGTAGTTCTGCAGAAGTCTGGAGTTCCACTCTCTGTGCCTCTTCTGTCCCGTCTTCTTATCTCCGAGTGTGGAATCTAATGAAACAAGACGGACGTGACAGATTTCCCTGAGGCGCTCACGGAGCAGAGAGAGACGGAAACTTTGACACCAACTCATCTCTCCGGTTAGAGTACCAGCTACACATGTGTGTTCTACACCGACCCCTCTGTTAGTAACTAGTAATATCTACTAACCCGTACAAAAGCCACACGTATGACAAACAGCAACATTTACAAAACAAAATGAACTTAATGACACAATGAGTCCTGGGACAGGGTAGGCCATGGAGGACACACCAGACCCAGGGATGCTACTGTAGGAGCACTGAGTTTAGACATTCTTCCTCACCTCACTGGGATGTAAATCAGCCTTCAAATGCAGCCTTAGAAGGACACAACCCCTGGATTTGGACACAGCCCCGTACTGACTAAATGTCTTCTGGATCTCTGGCTCCCCACGCCAGTAACACGTTCATCCTTGAACTTTAAGGAAGTAGTTTTAGAAACGTTCTCTCCGTCTGTCTTTATGTAAACTCTATTCCTCCCAACATCACAGCAACAACTCGTTCCTATGCTCCTTTAAACGTAGCGTTCTGAAGTAGAAACATAAAGTATGAGCGGTTCTTCTGGTCTGAATGCAGCAGACATGGATGGAAGCCTGTAGCCTGATGAGTGGAGTGTTAGAGAACCCGCTCAGACCCAACAAGAGTGTGATGAGGTCTCATTGGGACCATGATTCTAGGTTTAAAAGCTCTTCCCTCCATTTGAACAGCAGGTCAGTCATGTATTTTCACTCAACACTTAATCTTAATTGTTCTCACTTTTAGCAGACCCATCATTTTCCTTCTCTCCAGCTGTCACTGGAAGCACCGCTCCTGTCCTTCAGAATCTCTGAAATCCTGTTTCTGTGACATAAATCACAACGACCGTTTCAAATCCAAATCTGAGTTCGATCACCTCGTAAATAAAAACATGGTGGATTCCTGCTCTGAGATGTTACCAGAGACCAAACGAATCCATCACGTGTTCCAGAACTCTGACTTCCTTTGGTGGAGCGTGGTCTAGACGTTCATCAGAACATTTCTCTCTTAAACCAGACTGACCCAGTAGCTCCTAAAAAATGGTCTGAAATCCAACCAAGCAGGTTTTGCACCTTTCAAACATTATTGCAATTTCTGTTGAAGTTTGTGAGAATGACTGTAAACCTCACATTATCTCCAGCAAGCTTCTGAAGCTTCAGGACATGACTAATACATGAAGGACTCATGTAGAGCGTTGCCAGATTCCTTTTGGATGCTTAAAGCCCGTTGCAGATTAGCTCTTTTGAAGTCTCTTAGCTTGGCAGCGCGTCTCATTAACGGCCTGCTGATGGGAGGAGGAGGAGGAGGACACTGGAGAACGGAGATCTGCTGGCGGTGGAATCACTGGTTATCATGTCAGACAGACTGGGATTGGAGAGGGATGGTGGTGTTTGATCAGTGCTCTGGCTTTTTTCATCCTGTTAAGGCTTCACCACCTCGATGGGCGGCTACTTCTGTGATACAGAGAGAAGAAATCTAGATTTAGATCTGAGTGCTGACAGAGCTAAATGTGGACAAACATGGAGGTTAAAACATCACAGCGCCGCTTTATTAAACAGCCACAAATGTTTCCCACTCAGTACACCAAGTAGTGAAACCTTCAGCGTTGTTTCTGATCTGAACTGGAACCTTCTGCTGCAGCTTTCAAGCTCCCTTAAAGCCCCACATCAGGACTTGTAGCTCTAGATAAACTAGGATGCTAGGAACTTTAGCTAGCCGCACATTAAAACAGCGTTGTTGACATTAGAGAACATTTGTCTCAAACATGTTCATAATTCCAGCTGTAGAACAAAGAGGATCTGCAACCTGAGTAACGAGATTTAGAGACTTGCTCACACAATTCTGTTTTGTTGTAGTTTGTCTCCGACTGTCACAGCTCAGTGAGCTACTAGTTCAGTTAGCTGCTAGCTCAGTTAGCTACTAGCTGAGTTAGCTGCTAGCTCAGTTAGCTACTAGCTTAGTTAGCTACTAGCTCATTTAGCTACTAGCTGAGTTAGCTACTAGTTCAGTTAGCAGCTAGCTCAGTTAGCTGCTAGCTCAGTGAGCTACTAGTTCAGTGAGCTACAAGTTCAGTGTGCTACAAGTTCAGTTAGCTACGAGTTCAGTTAGCTACTAGCTCAGTTAGCTACAAGTTCAGTTAGCTACAAGTTCAGTTAGCTACTAGCTTAGTTAGCTACTAGCTGAGTTAGCTACTAGTTCAGTTAGCTACTAGCTGAGTTAGCTACTAGTTTATTTAGCTACTAGTTGAGTTAGGTACTAGTTTAGTCAGCTACTAGCGTAGTTAACTACTAGTTCAGTTAGCTACGAGTTCAGTTAGCAACTAGCTCATTTAGCTACTAGCTGAGTTAGCTACTAGGCCGTTTCAAAATATGTGAACTTGTCTGTGCTTGTGTACTCCGTCCTTGTGAAACGTCATCAACGATGATCCAAGTACTGTTCCAATCCTAAGTACGTATAATGGCAAGTTCGCTTAAAGTTCCCGGATATGTTCTTGCTCCGCCCATTGTATCGAGGAAGCACTGATGTGTCCTTCTGCGGACTTGGGACAGCAAAGTTTCCCATAATGCATTGCGCCGCTAACCGTTATACTCCGAATGGCAGAGGAGAACGCTCATAACTGTTGTGTTTTTTATCGGAAATACAAATAAATAATTATAAAGTTGTCTGTTATTGTAAATAATTGTGTATAACCTGTAAAGTTTGCTGTGTATTTGGTTTTTTTCTTTCAGACCTTCTTTTTTCACGATCCCTCAAAATGCTAATGAGCTAACCCACTATCAAAATAAAAGCCTCATTGCTTTGTTTTGATGAAAAATAAACTTTTTTTCTTCATTTAACAGCAGGAAATGCTGATATTTTATTGGTTTTGATCAAAAGTGGACCAAATATAATACAAATAATACGTTTTCGTTGTTTTTTGTTATTTAAGGAATAGACTAGATTTTATTTTTATGTCAGGTCGTTTTTTTACCGTAGCAACAAGGAGCGCTTGTTGCCATGAGGCAAAGGAGTACGCTTGTTCCAAATGCCGTCCTCGTCCTCCCGTACTCGGCAGAACGGACTTTCTGGTGTCCTAGCCAAGAACACACTTGTCAAGTACACAAGAACGTACTAGCGTCCTTGAGTGTTGAGAAACGGCCCTATTTAGTGTATTTAGCTACGAGCTTAGTTAGCTACTAGCTGAGTTAGCTACTAGCTCAGTCAGCTACTAGCTTATGTAACCTTTGAGCTAAACGTTCCAAACTCTTTTTACACTTTTTACAAAGTTGATAGCTCCTTTGCTCTTCTCTCACCTTCGGTGTGTCCTGTTGCTGTTGGACAAACGGTTTTCTCTCCCGTCTCTCCAGAAGGCAGACTCCTGTTGTATCTGAACAGCTGCATCTCCTACATGAAACACTGAACATAAACGACCATCTGATGCTTCAGCCACGTCTACATCAGAATAGGAGGGAGGAAAGGTGGAAGCCCATACTCAGCGTGCCGCTGTCCGTGGTGCTGAACTCCAGCTCAGGCAGCAGCCGTTACATTATTTATTTTTTGTACGACTTATTTTCTTATTGCATTTCTATTTCCTGTATGATTAAAGCTGCAGTAACACAGGAGAGGGCACATGTGTTTTTGTTACCATGGTGACCGTAATGACCCACTGATAGTTAGTATGGTGGCCTTAATGAGACACTGGCATCAACTTTAACATTTTTGTTCAGCATGATTGTTTTTACACTTCCTAAACATCCAAATCCAAACTGTGTGAAGATGTTTCTCGTTAATTTTCTGCCTTTAACGTAATTTAATTAGCAGTCAGACGTCTGTAATTGCCTACATTTAGAAAGTCGCTGTGGTCTGACATTATAAGAGTGGAAGGAGGTAAACATAATTACATTTTCTATGAGGTTAATCCTGGCTCATCCTAATGTGTTGTAATGGTACGGCGTGTACATAGATGCATTATTTAGATAATAACATCTGATAAGGAGCTTTGGCGCTGACACCTGGTATTAATAAGCCTTTGTGTTATCCTGGTTCTGCTCGCGCTGTAATCAGATCTCATTATGCAAATACAGTAGGTGGAGCTGGTTGACAAATACGGCACATCCCCGCTGCTTTGTGTCCTCTGGAGCAGGAGTAGGACAGCGTTTCCTCTTTGGGGCAACAAAACGTCTCAGAATAAAACTAGTAGTACTTCAGTCCTGGTGTGTGTTTATCTGACCCAGAAGTCACATTCACTACTTAAGAGGTGTAATGGTACAGAGATGAGGAGCAATGATGGAGGTCCCTGTAGTCACCCTGCTGCTCTAAAAGTGGTCGTGACTGGATGAAGACACGACATGCATGAAAATGTTGTAAGTGTATTACTATGACAGCATGTTATTACCACTGCTGCTGTGATGTAGCTGTAAATGCGTTGCAGCAGTTGTGTAAATAGTGACATAATTATACCGGTTTCTTTGTTTGCTTTTGGCTGCCGGCCCTCCCAAAGTGACCTCATGCATCCTGCATTTATTCACCACGGCGTCTGGAGGGCTGTGGGATTGTTTAGAGTGAAAAGTTTTAATTCAGCATTTTCTTTTGGAAGATGTTCTGCTCTGCAACTCACACGAGAAAACTGAGAGCCCCTCTGGGACATTTCTAAGGGTTAGGGTTTGGGTAAGGCTTCTAGAAAACCATTCAGAACTGGTTCCCAGTGCTCACAGCTGGATTAACGTGTGTCAACCTAGAGGCTGGTTCCTACACCGTGGTTTCTAACTGAATCTCCAGAATGTCTGGTTCTAGCAGCAGAAATCCTGCTCTTTGGTGAGCCACAGCAACAACAATAAAAACTCCTCAGGGAGATTTTAAAGACCTGCAACCAATAAAAGTGTTGTGAGCTCCTTTTAAAAGAAACCCCAGGTTGGTTTTGTCACTTTTAGTTTGTTTAGCTCAACGTTAATCACCAAAATTCTCACCGTCCTGCTGTTTGTTTAATCATCACAGATCAGAAAGACGACATCAAACCTTTACTGTAGGAAACATTTTAGTATGTATGGCAGGAAGAACCTCCTGGTTTTAGTCTTTTGGAACCATTATGTTGGAAGCGCCCTCACAGAGGCGTGTTTCCCATGTTTAATATTGAAACACATCTCCTTCCTGGTGGAAAACCCAAAAACTAAACGGTTTAACGTCAGAACTCGAGTCAGAATCATCTTTTTAGACACAACTGGACTCATTTAAACAAACCACGGGTAAATATGGGAACATCCATTCCCATAGCAAGAAGCAACTCATCATGATGGATACCCAGTAAAGGACCAGTCCAGCCTCGAGTGTTCCAGTTATTTAAATCCCAGACCATTTAGAGTATTATCAATGCCTCCCTCCCAGCAGCAGCAGCAAACTGGAGGAGTAAACATCACCAATAAGCTGCAACAAACACGCTTAATCACTTGTTGAGGTTTGACAGGATGGCAGCCGAGCAGCTGTAATGGGAGCAGAGGCGCGGCGTAAATACAGGCGTGAGAAATGGGTTGAGATGCTTCATAAACATCCTGGTGCCATGAAGCTGTCGCTGCCTCGTCTGCTCTGGGTTCGCTCTCCTTCTGCTGACTGATAAAATGACAGCCTGCGGTTGATTAGGTGACAGGGACACCGCGTGTGTCGCTGACAGTTCTCACCGTGTACCTTCGATAAAGTCATCAGGACCTCCGCGGTTACGCCGTGCTGCTGTTGGGGGGAGATTAGCACGCGTTCGGCGTATCATGCATGCCAATTCTTACATAAATTTACAACTACAATGTCCTGCTACTTCACCAGCTGCTGGTGAGTGCGCTCCCATCCTCTCTCTAATGTTCCAGGGAATTTCAAAAGACGTTTACACTTCAGGAACCAAGTCCTTTCCCCACCCCAGGGTCGACATTTCCCCTGGGAAACAGCCCGGTAGGGAGGAGGACGCTTGTCAAACAGAATATGTGCATTTCCAGTTGATGCTCACTGAGTATGGAGTGCATACCTCCATACCAGAGGTCATTTCTGGGGTCAATTCCTAACTCAAGGATCTGTTTTGACCTGATTCCTGTGGTTAAAGGGATAATCCACCCAAAATTTAAATTTTTGGAGGAATATCCCTTTAAAGATGGCCTCGGAGAAAGGTTCTTGGAAAAGGTGCAACAGGAATGCACCTTTAAAAACAACCAAGGCAGACCTAAATGTAGACCTCCATGGATCTATTCAGGCTGGTGGTATTAAACATAACAGGTAAACCCTACTAGTTTATCCTAATCAGCTCTACAGGAGGAGGAAACAGCAAATACTAAACATTTCTTCATTAATGAGCAAATCTACTTCCAAAAGGGAGATGGCCTTTCTCTTTTAAAGTCCTTATTTTACATTTCCATCAGTTCTTCACATCATCATGTTTAGTGAGGTTCCTCAGGGCTGTGGCTTTAGCCCCTGTTCTATTCTATTAAAAACGTTGGTAACACTTTAGTTTAGGGAACATAAATTAACTGCCAATTAATATACATATTAGTGGACTACAAAGTCTTAATTAGTCATTATTAAGTACTTATTAACTGTTTATTACTAATGCCTTAATTCTAATATTAATAGGCCATAGAGTTTTATCATAATAAGCCATTAATAACGGTTTGTTATTTGAAAGTAAATGGTTTGTTAGTGATTAACACAGATACTAATTAGCTTTAATCAATGTGTAGCTCATAAAGAAGTAATTCAAGGGGAATAGTTATGCTGCATTAATAACCAGAAGAATTATGTTCTGGTATTATGTAAATAAACACCAAACTGCAGGTGTTAATAGAGCCAAAACAAATATTTTATTGACCACTTATAAGCTAGAATATGTTCCCCATTCTAAAGTGAGCTTTTGTTCATACCTATTGAGTAAATGCGTTAATCAGCAAGAAACCATTTACCTTCAAATAACAAACCATTATTAATGGCCTATTATGATAAAACTCTTTATTTATGGCCTTTTAATATTAGAATCAGGGCGTTAGTAATTAGCAGGTAATAAGTACTTAATAATGACTGATTAAGACTCAGTAGTCCAATAATATGTATATTAATTGGCAGCTAATTAATGGTTAATTTGTGTTCCCTAAACTAAAGTGTTACCAAAACGTTTCCTTTGTGTTATTACTTTAGTTCAAACCTTCTACATCATCTTATGGATTGCAGCCATCATTAAAATGTTTTTTTGTCATGACTGTTTTTAGATGTTTCTAGCAGCAAAAACTCACTTTTAATGACTTTCCGATCAAGCCCCACCCCCGTACAATAAGCCTTGGTCAGACCCCTGATCTGGTCCTTGTACCTGACTCAGGACTTGTTACTTCACTTAAAATATCAAAGGAAAACTACATTAAATCAAAGAATGTTGACTAATTAAACCAAACTTTCTCTTCCTGTGAGGAGCTCCAGTTCTGATGGGCGGTAATGTTTCCAGCACAATCAGCATAACTATGGTCCCTCCATTAGACAGATGTCCTATCTGTAGTGTTAGTGATCTATCATATACCTTTAGACGTGTTTATTTCCCACCTGAAAGCATCCGTTCAGTGCTTCTGTTGAGGCTGCAGGAATTAGCCGGAGAAGCCGCTCCAGCACCTGCAGTTAGACGGATAAACGCTGTTTTCCTGAGATGCTACAGCTGTTTTTGATGTTCAGACACATTTTCTTCTCGCCGTTCATGTGGATTTAGCCGAGCGTTTCACAAACAGACAATAACATAATTGTTTCACATCACGGTGCTGTGGTGTGCTTTCAGCCCGGCTGGGTCAAAGTGTCGTTTAAAATCCCAGTGGGAATCACCGGCACATGCAGCGCCTCTCCATGCCTGTTTATTCTGTTATTTTCTGTAAAACGTACACACATCCTAAAGTGCCAACCCTGCAGAAAAGCTTTTATTGTGACTTGGTCTCATTAGCTATCAGGCTGACTCCCTGCTCTGTTTGTGTGTCTGCAGTCCCTCCGGTGCTGTCCGTGTTCCAGCAGGCCTTCAACGCCACGGCCGACTACCAGGAGTCCGTCACCTTCACTTGCATCACTTCTGGGTCTCCTGATCCTTTGGTCACATGGCACAGGTAACTGCTCCATCACTAAAACCCGCCCCTGACAGACCACTCTGACTTTGAAGAGTAAAAACGTGAAGCTCTCAAATGGAGAATTAATCTGAGTGCCCCCCCTGAGGCGATCGCCGTGCACGAGTCCATTCTCACCACCACCAGCAGTAATCTGCTATTATAGCAGCGTGCGCTCCTCTGGGAAGGCTTCCCATAAGATTCTGAAGCCTGGTTGGAGGGATTTGCTTCCATTCAGCCACAAGAGCATTAGTGAGATTCAGCACTGATGCAGGCCGATAAGGTCCGACCGGCATCGGCGCTCCGCTATCCCATTAGCAGTGGCTGGAATGAGGGCTCTGTGGAAGTTAAGTCTCCTGCTCCACACTGGGAAAACCATTTCAGCATGGGTTAGGGTTAGAAGCATTCCCAACCTGGTGTTTAGGTTAAAATCACTGATTCTGGAAAAGCCTGAAACCCCATATGGATGTGTAGGGTTATAGTAGTACTAGATAATACTACTGATGCGTAGGGTTATAGTAGTAGTAGATAATACTACTGATGTGTAGGGTTGGGGTAGTACTAGATAATACTACTGATGTGTAGAGTTAGGGTAGTACTAGATAATACTACTGATGTGTAGAGTTAGGGTAGTACTAGATAATACTACCGATGTGTAGGGTTATGGTAGTACTAGATAATACTACTGATGTGTAGGGTTATGGTAGTACTAGATAATACTACTGATGTGTAGGGTTAGGGTAGTACTAGATAATACTACTGATGTGTAGGGTTATGGTAGTACTAGATAATACTACTGATGTGTAGGGTTAGGGTAGTACTAGATAATACTACTGATGTGTAGGGTTAGGGTAGTACTAGATAATACTACTGATGTGTAGGGTTAGGGTAGTACTAGATAATACTACTGATGTGTAGTGTTAGGGTAGTACTAGATAATACTACTGATGTGTAGGGTTATGGTAGTACTAGATAATATTACCGTTGTGTATGGTTATGGTAGTACTAGATAATACTACTGATGTGTAGGGTTAGGGTAGTACTAGATAATATTACCGTTGTGTAGGGTTATGGTAGTACTAGATAATACTACTGATGTGTAGGGTTATGGTAGTACTAGATAATACTACTGATGTGTAGGGTTAGGGTAGTACTAGATAATACTACTGATGTGTAGAGTTAGGGTAGTACTAGATAATACTACTGATGTGTAGGGTTAGGGTAGTACTAGATAATACTACCGATGTGTAGGGTTAGGGTAGTACTAGATAATACTACTGATGTGTAGGGTTAGGGTAGTACTAGATAATACTACTGATGTGTAGGGTTATGGTAGTACTAGATAATACTACTGATGTGTAGGGTTATGGTAGTACTAGATAATACTACTGATGTGTAGGGTTATAGTAGTACTAGATAATACTACTGATGTGTAGAGCTAGGGTAGTACTAGATAATACTACTGAAGTGTAGAGAAAGGGTAGTACTAGATA